>VUQH01001849.1:0-10684 GCA_015106775.1 Etroplus canarensis
TGCTTAAGGCGGAGCACCTGGTGGAGCCTGGCTGCTGCTCCCATTGGCTGGTCTGCCCTTCAGTGTCTAATTAACCTGCTGAGAACAGGTTAAATGGGAAGCAGCTGAGGAGCTGGGGGCTCATTCTCCTGAAGACAGCAGACAGTGTTCGTGTGTGTTTGGTGGTGGGAGGCGTGGACAGGTAGGCTGGGGTACCCTGTGCACTGCATATACGTAGTTGATTCATTGTATATCTACACTAGGCAGTTTGGTTGGTGCCACCCCCTGTATTTTACTTTTAGAGAGGATAGTCAGGACTGGTTTTGTTTATCATTTCAGTCTTAGAGTTAGTGACAGTTAGGCCTGGTTTTGTTTTACTATTTTCATTGTTTTGGCACAACCATACGGTCCCTTCCTCCCCCACTTCCAATATTCATTTTGTTACCCAATAAAACACCTTTTATGTTTGAACCCCTGAGTGTGTGTCATGTTGCTGTCCCAGACCCCTCTGGCTTAAAATCTTCGGGATGTAACATTACTGTATACATTGCTTTAGGACAGAGTTTCAAAGCAGCGTCCTGATGTAACACTGTCTTATTACCTTGAGCGTACAGAGTTAGAACAGCCTGAATTGCCACATAGATGCCATGGAACTGGTATTTCTCAAACATGACTTCAGTGATTTTCTCACGGTTTTTGGTTGGGTTCATGGGCGGTTCAGTCAGCAGGATCTTGAACAGAAAGAGACATCGACAAACTCGGTAACAACATAGTCCTATATATTTGAGAGGGTTGTGTCAGGAAGGGCATGCAGTGTAAAATCTGTGCCAAATAACATAGGTGAATTCCTCCACTGTGGTGACGCCTTGGGGGAAAAAAGGAAAAAGCTGAAAATACTTGTTGTTGTAGGCTGTGAATGTTACCTAGGGCCCCAACAGACCCTAGAATTGCCACTGACTACGAAGGCCATAGCACATGATTCACATCACTGTCATACTCATCAAATCATTTAACACCCCTTTAGCCCTTTGAATGGGGCTTTCACCCATTTCCATCAGGATAGAAATGTTCAGTGACAGGATAAAGATAATCATTCAGAATAACTTTGTATTGATTTGCAATGATACATCAATCTAAAGGGAACAAGTGGAAAGAGCCAAGAGTTCCTCTCAGTGAAGCAGTTTGTATTTTCTTTAAGGAAGTCCTTGAGTTATTGTATATCCAAAACATGGAAACTCATATGCTGTCTACATCTGTTTTGTACCTTGCATTCTGATGGGTTGATGTCCAAGCGTTCAGGGCCAAAGGTATAGTCCCACAGGTGGAGCATGTCTTCCCAGCAGCGCACCATGCCATTCTCCATGGGGTATGACACCTCCAGCAGGGAGCGACACTCGCTGGCCTCATCTCCCATCATTAGGTCCTAGAGGAAAAGAGCCGTTTTTAAAATCTTAGGACAGGAGGATTCATGGTTTTGTTTTTGCTCTTCTTTGTTTGAATGGGAAAATATAGATTAAATATTTAAGTACAAAACAACATTAATTCTGTCCCCTATCTCCTATGTTTAGGTTGAAGATTGTCAGCATTTCTTCCTTTTTCAATTGTGTAATTTTTGTAAAATTTATGCAATACATCAATGTCTGTCACAAACGTACACAGTCATACACAAATGTGTGTACTGTACAAATAAAAGACAACTATCCTGGGTAATCTCCACTGTGGTGACTCCTTGGTGGAGAATACAAAGAATCAGCCAAAAAGTACATTTTATCCTGGAAAATCTGATGTTTCAGCTGATCACACTAGTTTATGGTCAAAATTCTTCAGCAAGAAGTGCAATCAAACTTTACTAATTTTTGGTCCCTATACTGGAAATTATGTTTAACATGGTGGGTATACTCTAGGTTTCATGATATGCTATTAAAAGATTTCTTAAACCAAAACTTCCTAATGGAAACCAGAAACTGCTAAAATACATTTTGAGCCCTGAATTTTGGCAATAATGCCCCAAATGGGTGTAGGTGCCAATTTTCAGATGCCCCCTCTTCCTAAATTATTTTTTAAAAAGATCGTGCATATTTATTGGACTACCTTTAATTGTTTATTTATTTATTTGTGCCACTGACTTTTCCACTCTTTCTACACTCCAGACCTACAGGGATTATTGGGTTAAAAGGTCTAAATGATCTCAGGTTACATGAGTGTATGAACTCAACTGTCTCCGTCTTAGGAAGCTAACAGGTGTGCCCTTCTAAGACAGTTTAATACTTATAAGCTGCAACGCAAGAAGTGGATGAGAAGTAGAGATAGGTCATGTCTAATCGAATCTAATGTAATTTAATCGAACAGATAATTCTACCAATCAGGCAGTGATCTTATAAACATCTGCCAAATATTGTGTAGCACGCCACCAGAACAACTCTGACCTATCTGAGCATGGGTACCGGACCTGTGGTCTCTGGCAATAGGATTTCCCCCCCTAGGATTAATAAAGGATTCTGATTCTGATTCTGGAAGCAGATCCTTTAGGGTCCTGTGAGTTGCTTGATGGTACTATTTGCTTCCCAAGCATCTCTTAAATGGTTGATCTGATTGGGATAATGTGAGTTTGAAGCCTGAGTATGTGTTGGGCTATTTATTATGTTCTTATTAGTTTTTATGGTGTTGCAGAGCTCATTCAACCTTGAATTGTAACAGGATGATTACATTTATTCACTTCACCTTCCAGTGGTTTTATTGTTGTGGCTGATCACTGCATGTCCTTTGCTTTGAATAGAATTTAACTGCATAGATGCAGTTTCCCCATTTCCCCCCATTGATTATCCACTTGTTGCTGTTTTCCTCTATTAATTTCTGTCAGACTGGCTTTAGGTGCAAAGTTCGGTGAAAGACAAATGTGCAGGCTGCCTTTTTATTTTATATTAATTGTACCTTTATCTCAATGTTGCCCACTTTGGTGGATGATCGTATGATCGGCCGCCCCACCATGGCTGGGAAGATGTGCTCAGGGAAGTTGGATCCAGCGAAGCCACACTTGACAAACTGCACAGGGATGTGAAAATAAAACATACCAAGATTTTTTTACACACTGACTGAAACTGAGAGTCAGTTTGTATAGCCCTGAATTAAGGCTAAACATAATAATTGTATTCTTGCACTAAAAGCCTTTTGTACAGGTAATTCTATTCATAATCAGGTCTGTTCATTTTAATCTGATGCTAGGCTTAATCTGCATCCAGGAACTTGACCTAGAGTGAATTACTATAATGCATTTACCAAATTGTCTCTTATTTAACAGACAGTGCAACTGCAATTTCATCACACTTTTAATAGCATTTAATAATTCCTTTGACAAGCACAATAAATAAATATATTATGCACAGCCTTTAAATAGCAAGAAATTTACCACTGAAAAAAGTTCTTTGCACGCCATGACAACACCACTTTACTGTCTCAACTTGTCTGTGTGGCAATAGACACATTCCTTAGCCTGGAGGGATGCAGTACATTGCTAATAGGGGCAAAACAAGTCCAGTTTGAGGTTGCAGTAGGTAAGTCTGTCACCCATTTTTTTTTCCATTTTTTCCAGAAATCAACATCTATATGCTACAGTAAAGTGTCACTTCTGTGATTTTACATCCTCAAAAAAGCTCTCTTCCTGTTTTTTGTCCAATGTGTGCTCAGCTCAAAGCATCACAACCATTTATGGTGGTGTGTGCATACTAAAGGTGGGAGTGACAAGTCCAGGCAGATGTGGAATCAGGCTGCAGTATAAGTACTTTCTTCCACACCCTGGATATGTTTTCCACTAAATGATCCAGATGAAATAGAATAAAACAAATAAAACATACATCTGTCAGACATGTAACGCACTTGCTTGCATCAAAATATCTAAAAAATGGCATGAAGCCAACATGATTTATGACTAGAAACTAACGTAAACGAAAAAAGCCAATAGACGATGCTGTTACCGAGCTATCCAGCTTCATGGTACTATATTATAGACTACTTTACTTACCCCTGTCCCATTGTCACAGACGACCACTTTCCTCCCCTGGCTGTCCATGCCTAAACAAATGTTGCAAACAGCTCAGTATACTTCCACCTGTCTGTGCAGGGATCCCACTAACAAGCAACCAATCCAAGATTATTGCACATGAATGTAGCAGTGACTAAAAGTGACAGGTAAGAGGAAAACTTCTCGCTACTCCTCCAAGAGTGGGTGGGATTAGTAAGTATGAAAACGCCCTTTTTTGTTTTCAGAAGGAAAGAAGAAGTATTCAGAACTGTGTTATTATTAGGTAAGCGGGAAATATACTTATAAAGGGCCTATTTACAACTAAATGTAAAGCTGGCATTTTTCCAAATGGCACATTATTTAATATTTTAATCAATGATAATATAAACCTTTTGTTCCTTTTTTAAAAGTTGCACATTCGGTGTTGGAGTAAATACTAACTCTTAGGAGCCTGAATAACCCGGAGTGAAAATTGCAGAAGATTCTATATTTTGATTGGCTACAACATATTCCGTATCAATGTTATATAAGAAATTGTTTGAAAGCACAGAGCCTCTTCAGCCAGTAAATTGCATAAACATACCAGTACTGGTGTAAGAAAAAGAAAAAACAGTAAGTCTGTCTTAATTTCTTTAAATATCCAAAATAACTGTGTAACTGTTCATTGCCACAAGTATCACATCAGCTAATTACATGGCAGCAAGTCGGTGCATTTAAGCATATAGACATGGTCCACATGGCCTGCTGAAGTTCAAACTCAACATCAGAATGAGGAAGAAAGGTGATTTAAGTGGCTGACGGGGCATGGTTGTTGGTGCCAGACAGGCAGGTCTGAGTATTTCACAAACTACTGATCTCCTGGGATTTTCCCCTCAATCATCTCTAGGTTTTATAGAGAATGGTCTGATAAAGAGAAAATATCTACTGAGCAGCAGTTCTCTGGGCAAAATGTCTTGTTGATACCAGAGGAGAATAGTCAGATTACTCTGAGCTGATAGGAATGCAACAGTAACTCAAATAATCACTACTGAGGAATGCAGAAGAGCATCTCTGTGCACACAACAGGTTAAACCTTGAAGAAGATGGACTACAGCAGCAGAAGACCATGCCAGTTGCAACTAAGCAAAGAACAGGAAGCTGAGGCTACAATTCACAGGGGCTCACCAAAATTGGACAACAGAAGATTGGGAAAAAGTCACCTGGTCTGATGTTTCTCAAAAAAATGACATAAAAGCATGGAGCCATCCTGCTTGGTATCAACAAATCAAGCTACTGCTGGTGATGTAATGGTGTGAGAGGTATTTTCTCAGCACACTTGGAGCCCATTAGTACCAACTGAGCATTGTGTATTACTGCTAACCATGTCCATTTCTTTATGACCACGGTGTGCCCATATGCTGATGGCTGCTTCCATGTCACAAAGCACAAATCCTCTCATACTGGTTTTCTGAACATGGCAGTGAGTTTGCGGCACTCAAATGGCCTCCACAATCACCATATGTCAGTCAATCAGCTTTGTGATGTTATGAAATGGGAGATTTGAATCATAGATATGCAGATGTGTTAATTTGCAGCAACTGCTTGATGCTGTCATATCATTATGGACCAAAAGTCTCTGAGGAATGTTTTAAGCACCTTGTTAAATCTATGCCACAAAGAATAGGGCCGTTCTGAAGGCAAAAGGGGGTCCAACCTGGTTCTACCAAGGTGTAACTGAAGAAGAAGCTAGTGAGTGCATGTTTAACTTGTCCAAACACAGATAGGACTTGGAGTACGCCACATATCTGCTCTGTTTCATAGTGGGCTTTCCTCAACTTTAGAGTTTTTCTGTTTTGTTTCTTATTATAGATTTATACTTTCATAAATACAACAATAGCATGGTTTTATTGTAATGAATATGCAATGTTAAAGTAGAAATAATCATAAATAGTCTACTTTAGGGTAGTCATGTGTGTTAAAAGATCTAAAGTTGTTACACTATCAGCAATACTGATAAGCCAATTTATACATACTAGGCTGTCTCACCTTCATTCTTCTTCTTTTTTCGGCTGCTCCTATCAGGGGTCACCAATCTCCATCTCACCCTACTTCTTGAATCCTCTTCCCTCACACCAACCCTCTGCATGTCCTCCTTCACTACATCCATAAAACCTTCTCTATGGTCTTCCTCTTTTCCTTCTGCCTAAGGCCCAAATAGATTTTGCAGGTTCATTCAGTTTTTTTTGGTTTCAAATTTCTTAAGTGTCTCATTTTATGGTAATATTTGATTACAAAGAAAAACATTAAATGGAAATTATTTCATTGGATTACTGAGTGTGTCCCAAGACTGTTACACCACACTGCAGTCATACTGCTCATAACTCATAAAATTACTGAGACAGTATAACTTTGGATAAAAATAAGTTCATTTATTTACACAAAACATTACAAAATATACATTTTCATTGAAATGCAGACATGCATGATGAGAAATGATGGTTGTAAGAAAGACAGCAAACAATAGGCCTTTGAATGTGTTGAGGACACAGTCATATCTGATCAGTCTCACTGTTCTTAGATGTAATAGGCACATTGAGTTAAGACTGATGAGTGTGTTTATTCTCTCTGATTCATCTCTCATGTCTGTGTCAGCTCCTGCAGGAATTCATCATCAGAGCAGCTCAGGAGCATTTTCAACAGACCAGCATATTTCAGTCAGTAACCACAACGAGAAGTGAACAACTGACAACAAAAGGGTTTGTATGTTAAGCAGCACGTGTGTATGGTTAAAGAATTACAGTTAAGTCTCTCTAAATGTATTGCATTGTAAAACAGTGATGCCCTTAGTTCCATCTTAAGGCAGTGAAATGTTTTGAATTGGGTTTTCCCTGTTAACATACACATTACAGTATAACATGATTATACCAGCATCATCATCAACATCAGAGGTGGGAAGTAATGAGGTACAAATACTTCATTGCTGTTCTTAAGCAGAATTTTCAGGTATCTGTATTTTAATTGAGTACTTATTTTTCTTCAGCTTTTTACTTTTACTCCCTACATTTTACCACAAATATCTCTACTTTCTACTCCTTGTAATTTCAAAATAGGCTTGTTACTTTAGGTGCAATGCATTTGAGTGGAGTTACTGATTATTTCATGTCACTGTGCATCTTCAAATCAAACCGTTTTGAACTTAAATGGAGGGAACGATAACAAGTCAAAGACAATCATATTGGTAGAGCAAGTGCCTATCCTCAGTGTTTTTCGTGTATGACTGATGTAGAAATAAAAGGGGCAAAAAACACAATTTTATGCCCTATACTTGCTTTTCTGTTTAGGGGCTGAAGCAAAGTCAGTCATCTACAATAGAGGCAACCATAAATAGAGTTTGGTTTTTTTTCTCTACTTGTTTTACATAAAGGTTGCTTAAGCTGAATTCATTTATTAGAATTACTGAAACAAAGCTCCTATCCCCTTGTATGAATATTATTTTTATATCATATTAACATGACATGAGGTTTAGTTAAAGTTGCACAAGAACAGCTGGTAGAACTGTCCTTCGGTTAGCTTATTTTACATTACTAATTTGAATGTATTCCAGGGGCTGGACTTTTTCACTTTTACTTGAATAAAGAAGTACTTCAACTTCTACCAGAGTATTTTTAACACAAGTATCTTTACTTCTACTTGAGTAGGGGGAGTGTGTGATTTTGCCACCTCTAAAAAACATACTAAAAATGTTACTAGCTGTTTTTCACTTTGATTAATTTGTTTCAACTTTAAATTTACCACAGCTGGTGGCTCTACATTTTTCTCCATTTAGGTTTTATGAGTACTTTACTTCTGATTCTAGGGCATTTTCCACAGTTTGTGTTTGTCCCTATTCTGAAGATAATCATGTTAAATAATGTGCATGTTAACATATTTGCATACAGTAATAGCCTACTCAAGGCATTTTGTCTTCACAATTCCCAGACAAATGTACGTAGCTTCCATTAAAAAAAACTATGAGAAAATTAGCTATACCAAAATAGTATTCAGACTTAAAATATTAACATTTACATCATCTAAAGACCATTAGAATTTCTACAAATACTTTGCCTGAGATGTTTTCAAATGGTTGTTTATCTTTTTACAGTGCTGAATCATGGTCAGCAGAAAACTAATACATAACAGTCAGGGTCATGTACCATGGTGCGTTTTTTAAGTGCATATCTTCACTTTGTCCACTCAAAGCCACAACAAGTGGCCTTATCCTTGCCCTCCTCCCACTGAGAACACCTCTAACGTGTCCACAGTCACACTGAAAGTTCAAATGTCTTTAAAATATGTCTGGGTCTGATGACAGACACTACACCCCATGGGAAATAAGAGTCTGCCCATCTGTGAAAAGAGTCCATCATCTCAAGACTCAAATTCACTGTCACTGCTGACGGAGATCTCCGGGGTGGAGGCTCCTGTTCCTCTGCGCTCCGGCTCCGTGCTGCAGTCGCTGGCCTCGGGGCTGCCTGGGTGGCGAGGGGAGGCAGGTAGCAGGTGGGAGTGGCGTTCCTGTAGGGAGCCATCAGGAGAGCTTTCAGAGGGCAGGAGGGAAGGATCCTGCTGCAGCCTGGTTGGAGGGGGGGACAAGACAAACAAAAGTAAGGAATCTTTTTGACAGTGTATGTGGCAGAGCTGCTCTTCAGGCTACTTTTAATCCTTTACAGAGAGGGCCAGAATAGTTTCTTTAGATTGATCACAGTTAAAGTGGCTCTGTAGTTTAGTGGTTTACACATTTTTTTGCATGCGAAAAATCCCTGGGTTAAGTCCAGGTGTAGCCAGCCCCTTCCATGAAAGAAGGGCTGGATCAGGAAGAGCATCTTGTTTAAAATCTGTGCTAAATGACCGAAACGGATTCATCCGCTGTGGGGAAGTACAAGGGCACAGGCAAAGGTACTTATAGTCTGGTTATAGTTAACAAAGTGTGACATACTGCATTGTAATTTTTCCCTCAACAGACAGTTTTATGTTTGGACAAACTTCCCAGAAAAATCAGAGACTGACTCTCTTGTCTTTTTAAGCCAAATACATAATTGCTGAGATACCTGTTCTTTGCTGAAGCAGCTCTGTCTCTTTGCCGGCGATTCTTGAACCAGTTGCCAACTTGAGTAGGTGTGAGTCCTGTTGCCTGGGCCAGGTGGCGTTTCCTGGATGGATTGGGATATGGATCTTGGAGATACCACTCTCGTAACAAACTGCGAGTTCTTTCCTGGAGAAGAGTTAAAATTACATGGATTAGTAAGGGATCAATGTGTCTCATATGTCAGATCAACAAATGGTGGCAACAATAAAGTGGTTAGTGTTATTTTAACATCATCCAATTAAACCACAATAATTACTCTCATATGATGCTCGGTATAATCGTATTAGTCCGGATTTATAAATAGATAAACACAATCTACATTAGAAGCACAGATAATAATGTATATCCACTAAATTGGATCAAGCTAAGTGGTTTAATAGGCTGCTGAGGAGGCCATGCCTCCTGAGGTTTAGAATTAAAGATTAACTATGAGCAACTCCTCACCACCCTGCCACAAGAGGGAGCGCACACATTCAGCTACACATCCAAGAGACAAAGTGCAGATTTACTTTCCCCAGTATTTACTATTTGGAACCATTTAAGGAGTTCTTTATGTTTTACTGATGTATGTGTGGATCCTGCACTTTAAGTGCCAAAATATTCTCCAGAATAAGTACTGCAGAGGTCATGGCATGAAAAATTTTAATGAAAATCACAGTAATTCTAGAACTACTCTGCACACCTGGACAGATCATTGGTATTTGGTAACAAGAAAATGGGACACAAGAAGAAGTATTTCTGTGCATTACAGCAGTTTGCTATTTATTCAAAAACTAGTTATCTTAAGCAGGACTATGTTAAATAGAAGAAAAAGAAGAATTTCTCTGTAAAGAGAAATTTTAACATAGATAACAGCCTACTTGATCCAGAGAGCGGCGTTTTTTTGAAGTAGAAAAGTCAGTCATCAATGATCTTGGACACCGTGTATAATGTATTTTTTTGGGCGTGGCTGAGGAGGCAGAAGGGTAACCATACCTCTGAACATCATCATCTTAAGAGCTCAAAGACCAGGCTGTTCGACACAGCAGTCAGGTTGAAAAGCATCTTTGCAAAAGCGGCAACTATAAAGGGCCTGATTCCAGAGGTTAGGTGCACTTTGTAAAATCTGTATGTTTGCTTAACAGCCTATGATGGCCTGGTCTAAGAGTCCGTCTACCTCAGAGATGAGGGAACACGTGGGTTCACCTGGAATACCACAACAGCGCCCTGTCACCAGCAGTCATGATGACGAGTCACATTATAACTCTGCAAGGCGTTTCTCCACCCGGGTGTTTACCTTAAAACAGTGCGTTTTCTGCTCGCCGTCCCAGATGGTGCGGGGCAGCGGGAACTTCTTGCGGATCCGGTACTTCTCCACCGGTCCCAGCGGTCTCCCTCGGAGCCTCTCTGCCTCTCGGTAGTGCGCATCCAGCCACAGGTCTTGCAGCTTCGCGTGAGATTCGCGCGTGAAACGGTGACTCTGGAGGATCTGGTAAAGAGCCTCAAAGTTTCCCCCGTGGAACGCGACCAGAGCCCTCGCTCGCATGATGGATTCGTGTCGGTTGAGCGCTTCCCCGGCGGAGCCAGGCACGGCGGCGGGCAGG
>VUQH01001854.1:5358-16279 GCA_015106775.1 Etroplus canarensis
GTTGTCTGTCTGTCTGTGCTAGTCCTACATTAGACTGGGGACTTCTCCAGGGCGTAGCCCACAGCTCACCTCAAGACAGCTGGGATAGGCTCCAGCCCCCATGTGACCCGGAACTGGATAAGCAGAAAAAAAAGGTCGGACGGCTGGATGGATCGATGTAGACTCTTTCCCCATGTACTTCAAGGGCCTGTAACTCGGACCGTTTTCATTGTATGATGCTAACATTTTCCGTGGCTTCATTAGATATGCTTAAGTTACCGTACTGATTCTGAGCGGTCAGCTTGGAGACACTTATTTTCCATGGACTAACCCAATTGGATTTAAATTAATCAAAAATATTTGCTTGTAATTAGTACCAAATTACACACCAGTTATGAGAACAGTTACAGACCCATATATTGGACAGACATTAAAGGGAACCCATTTTTCTCAGTCTCAGCTCTAAATTTTTAGCTGTGGATAAAAAGGAATAAAAAGGAGCAGTACTACTCGATTAGCTTTGTGTGATTCACAGTTCAAAATAATCCTTATTTGTCTTTTACTGGGCCTTGATACAGCCCCTCAGGTCATCCTCTGAGTGAACCGAGTCATTTCAGCTGTTTTCCCTTGAAGCTAACTTTCTGATTAGCTGCCCCTCAGAAACTCACAATCTGTACAGCAGGTGGGTGGGGCTGCTATGTGTGAGACGACCACATTAGGGATATCTGCTACGTTTGACACCACAAAGAACAATAATAGAAAAAAACTGTCTGAAACTGGGTGCTCAGAGCAGTCTGAAGCCTATGATTTGGACTCCCACGGATTACTTGCACATATGCTGACCTCAGTATCTGAATGTTTAATATGAGCATCCACCACTGGAACAGCATGTATATGACAGCAAGTATAACAGATCCCCTTTAAGGCCAAATCTGGACATTTTTACAAGTGAAATGATGTCTTGTGTTTTCGTAAGCGCTTACTGGAATCACTGGAATTTCACTTGTCTTATCAGTGGAGTGTAAAGTAAACACAGAAATTTATGTTTCAACTTTGCCATACTTTCTTTGCACTTAGCTGTCTGAATTCTTTAAATTTTCAAGTGATTAAAGTAACAATCCAAGATTTGGATAACATCCATAAAAATATGGGAAAAAGACATGATGCGGAGCAACTGTGCATCCACAATGGCCAGATTTTTAGCATCCAATCAGAGGTAAAGCGTACAATGATGACAAACTAAAATGCTGCACTGTTCCTTTAACAGATTTGGACAAGATGCAGGTAATTCCTCCTGAGCTTCACTGCCTCAAAAATATCCGCCAACCAGCACAGTCAGAGAGCGTTTAAACCCAAAGAAATGGTAAACTGTAAGAAAGATGATTGTAAACCAGACGAAAGTTAACTGCGGAGCAGAATGTCACTGATTCAAACTGCACGTACAGGAATGTGAATGAAACAGAGTCTGTGGAGTAAAGTCCAACCACAGTGAGTTGGATTCAAAACAACAGTAACCGCATTTGAATTAACATAAACATGCATCTAAAAACATAACAGACATGATCCAGTTTTTCCCAAAACTCCTAAAGACTGAGGCTGTAATCTGGGATGCTGCTACTGTTAGAGTGGTTTTTTTTTTCCACCCAATCAGACACACAATAAAACAGGAAGTAAAAATGACTGTTATTTCTGGCCATTCTTGAGGGACTGAAATTTGCTTCCAGTGTTTGTGCTCAGCTTCAGGCAGATGATAAAACATTAAGAGCTTTTTTTTCCCTTAAGCACAGCAACAAAAAATGTCTTCCAACGCTGTAATGAACACTGCAGCCTGCTTGTGAGGCTGTAGTTTCTGTACTAACCATTCAAGGATAAGAAAGAGAGGAGCTATCAGATCCACAAAAAAATCCACTCACTAAGTCCTGAGTTGATTCAGTCATTTTGAAATTGCTTTGCCATTCCTATTGCTATTTTTGAAATATAATGCAACTGAGAGGTGTAAACTACAGTTACAGCTAATGATAATGATAACGCTTCTTTTTGATGGACTCATATTTCTTCTAAAAAAAACCCAACAAACAATAAAAAATAGCAACATCCGGAAATCAAAGATAAGCATTGCAAATCCACAACCCAGTATATCACATTTAGGTCATTGTAAAGCTGCACTGTTACTGCATGATCTGTCCCTGGGGGCTAGAAAGCTTGTGAGTTCTTCCACTTTTATTTCTACCAGAGAAACTAGGCACAAAATTAAGTTTCTGGAAGATTGTTTAAATCCTCTAAAAACACAATTTGAGGAATTTGAGAAAAGGCATTTCTCAGCCAAAGTGCCCACTCTGTAATCGTTAGATGTGACTGTGTAAAGGGCAGAGTTAGGGGCAAGGTCAGCGATTTCAACCAACCAAGTCTAATGACTGAGGAAAGCTCACAGTGTTCTGCAGGTACTCTTTCTTCTAAAAAAAATGTCCCTGTACGGTGAGGTGGAGCTGGGTGGGAGCAGAGATGGGCTGGTGAAGGGGGCTGCAGTGCTGAGCATTCTTGATTGTTTGGTTACGCTCATTTTTTAAATATTAATTTATATATATTTTTTAAATTGTGACATGACAATGTGGAGCTACAAAAGGAAATCTACAATAAGACTGAGCAATCATAAAACCCACATCTGGCTTAACATTTATATACAAGAAATTCCCCTAAAAGTTTGTAAAGGGTGTTGTTTTTGGGTTATTGCACACATGAATGGCAAAGGGGATAACAGGTCACTTTTTTAGATAGAAAGTTTTCATGTCATTGGTTGGCTGTATTTCACAAACTAATGAGAACTAAAATCCATTGAGGAGACACAGTCATATCCTGGACAACAGCCCTAACTCTTATCTGGGTCTACCCTAGCTTAATACATTATTATGCCACAAGTTATTTTACTTTTTAGCCTAAATGGATTCCACTGCAGAACACTTCAAATCCACTTTGAGTGATGTCGCTTTTATAAGTCCAAGTCAAATTTCACCATGGGGACAATAAAGTATTCCTCTATCTCTCTTAATAAAAAAACCTACTGGTGGCATTTAAGTCCAGGTGGCAGAGGGGCACAAGCAAACACTCATTTTCTAAACATTACAATCCAGATCGATACTCTAAGGCTCACAGATTCCTGTGACAATAGAAACGTGCCTGTAAAATGACAAATATGAGCTTGATTTTGAGCCCGGCTCAGGTGAAGACCTATTACATGATCATTGTGTGCAAGTGTCAGTACAATCTAAACGATTCTCTATGAGCAGTAATTCTTGTGAATTGTGGATGGACGGACGGACCGACGTCTTGTCCTGGCATTAGCTCCTCGGTCCTTTGGCCGGATGATCTAAAAACAAAAGTTCTGGAGAGTCTGACAAAAAAAGAAATGAATTCCACAATTCAAGATCCTTTAACCCTGTAAAGTTTTGCATTTTTCTTGAAAATTTCCTACATTCTTTAAATTGCTGCTGATTATTTTTTTGCAAAACACTTGATCGATGACTGTTTCAGCTCCAGCTGAGATAATCTGGAAAAATCTGTCTCTGCGACAGACAACACCCTTTTCTCTGGAACTTAAGTTTAATTAGTTATTTTAAAAAAAATCCCATTTTTATGTCATTTGTTATTGTTGAATTCAACCAATGTTTGAATTTTCAGTAGTGGTGCCATACTGAAATTCACACACTGGGTATGAGCATCAGATTACAGCCTCAGTCTGTCCGTTTCAAGCTTTGAGAAAGTTTATAAAACTTCACAATCTCACCAAAGCAGTAAAAAAACCACAAAAAAAAAAAAAACAATCTGGAATGATAAGTTTAAACTTTTTCTTCTCTCACTTCATCGTTCATACGCTCAGCCTGTTTATCAGCCGCTATAGAAGGTGCATCGTTAAACCTCCCTGTTTAAAAAAACACATCACGCAACTAACGTCTACTTCATGCCGA
Source organism: Etroplus canarensis (assembly GCA_015106775.1). Taxonomy (NCBI): domain Eukaryota; kingdom Metazoa; phylum Chordata; class Actinopteri; order Cichliformes; family Cichlidae; genus Etroplus; species Etroplus canarensis. The sequence goes on from VUQH01001854.1 coordinate 9,300, forward strand.
AATACTGCATAGATGATAAAAGTCAAAAATTGTGGAATAAAATGTAAAAAAACCACAAAATTAAATTCTAATATATACAGTGGTTTTTAAAACTATTTGTTGTGCTGGTGCACGTTAGCCATGTGCATGATTATAACCACATTAAAAAGAATTAAATCATATAACTGTGTGCGTAAACATAAATACTAGTATTTCATTAGGTTCATCTTTAGTGTTGATCAGAGTACAGTAATAGTGGCAGAGAAACAGAACCCAGGAATCTCCATTTAGAAAATGCCGACGCTGTTTTGCACCAGTAACACCAAATAAAATGCGCAAAAACTAAAAATGCATGAAATGCTGAAATATGGAGACATGTGGTTTCTGCAGGACACCAGCAAACACATAATCAAGTTTCCATGGGTTCATCAATAAAATAAATCCTTCACAGAACTGAGGAGAGATGAAAGTTGGTTTTAGTCCTTAAACTGAATAAAAACTATCAAAAACCAAATACTTGAGGCAAAGAACATGAGAAACTTTATAGCTACCTTCTATTTGGTTTTTTAAAGCTCATATTAAGCAACACCTTATGTCCTTTTTTCATTTGATTTCACCATTTCACCAATAACTATTGTATTTATATGGCACCAGCTCACAACAACAGTCTTCTAAAGGTGTTTATATTGTAAGGCAAAGACCCTACATTATTAGAGAGAGAACTCCAACAACCGCATGATCCCATAAGAGTAGCACGTGGTAACAGTGGGAAGAAAGAACTCCCTTTTAATAGGAAGAGACCTCCAGCAGAACCATTCTCAGGGAGGGGCTGCCATCTACCATGACCAGTTTGAGGGTGAGGTGAAGGGAAAGACTAAAGATGAGCAGAGAGGCCAATATAACATGCAATAGTGATACATAAACAAATGTGGAGTAAATAGAAAGGAGTGAAGGACAAGTGCTCATTGCATCATGGGAAGTCCCTAAGCAGTCTGAGCCTATGACAGCATAACTAAGGGATGGTTCAGGGTCACCTGCCCTAACTATAAGCATTATAAAAAAGAAATCTTAAAAGCAGAGAGGGTTTCTGTCTCCTGAACCCAAACTGAGAGCTGGTTCCACAGGAGAGGAGCCTGATTTCTGACAGCCTCCTGTCTTACTTTTAGAAACTAAAGAAACCATGAGTAAGCCTGCATTCAGAGTGAAATGCTCTATTGGGATAATACGGCACTATGAGTTCTTTAAAATATGACGGGGCCTGATCATTCAGGGCTATGTATGCGACAGTGGAGCCAATGAAGAGAAGCAAATATGCAAGAAATGCAATCGCTCTCCCTGTTAGTCCCCTGACTGTTGCATTTAGGATCAGCTGAAGGCTTTTTGGGGAGCTTTTAGGACATAACTGCTGGAAGAAGTAAGGTCTGATCATTACAGCAGGATTTAGATGTCACATGTCACTTTGTGTGTTTAGTTTTGTGTAATGTTTGACACAAATTATGTAAATTAGGTCACTCAATACAAGTTTCTCATGTTTGCTGCCTCTTACTGTTTGCTCTTGAATGCTGTCTGTTCATTATGTGCTTTCTGCCCTTCAGTAGGCACTCGCTGGTTAAACATTACTGGTTTTGCTTTTACCCTTGGCCCCACCTGCTGGGTTGCTTTTATTCTCTGACTTCCTGCCAGGTGAGTTCTGACTGGTAGACACTTTAACAGCAGAACCTGACTGACCACCACTGTTGTTGTTGTTATGATTTGAGTTTCCGCTCAGTGTCTCCATGATAGAGCGGAACGTCCCGAACGGTCGCTTGCTTTCAGAGCTTCCTGTTGGAGTCCTCTCCTTCCCTTGATGCCCTTTGGTTGACTCTGCCTCCTGACTGGAACTCTTGTGCACCTGCTCGTCGAAGGTCACCCTCAGTTTGAGGTTCTGGGATGTCTTCCTGCGAGAAGAGGGGGACTTCAGGGCACTCTTGGGGCTGGTTGCGACTTTCTGACCATTGGCAGCATCCTGTAAGTCCCCTGGAGTCTCTGGGGTTTTGCCATCTGTGGCCTCAGGGTCACTGGAAGTGGGAGAGGGGTTGTAACCCACGCTGTCCACCGACTTTGATCCACTGAGAGAAAATGCGAGCTTCCTCTCAACTGTGGAGGATGACGAGGAGGGGAGGTGCTTCCTCATCATCAGTTGGAGGTGGTTTGACACTGGCTCCTCTTCTGTGATTGGCAAGTGGGATGGCCTATCAGGTCGCTGTGTGTTTGAGGGTGGGGCTCCTTGATTTTTACCCTCCTCTGGCGGATAACCATCTGAATCTGATTCACTTAGAGAGCGCTGCATGATCTGTTTGAGTCTTGCTAATTTCAGCTCTCTCCTCTCCACCAGCCCTATTCTACGGCCTCCAGGGGCCCCGGGGCCCTCTCTGCTCAAACCACCAGCTGGGGGCAGTCTCTCCCTGGGACAGAGTGTCTCCGACATGTCGTTCCCAAGGAGCTGCCGCAGCACCGAGTCTGGTCCCACCCCTCCCTGACGAACCAACCAGTGGCCATCACCGGGAGTCCCTTCCGCTGTCAGCATCATCTCTTGCCAAGCCTCCACTGAGGGCTGATGGGAGCTGAAAGAGAGAGAGAAAGAGAGCAAAAGCGACAGAGAGAAAACCTTTAATGTTCATTTTGATGTTTGTGTGAGCAGATCATGTACTGATTTACTGTGACTTATACTATGAGAATTACCTCTAATAAAACAATCAATACTTGTTTTGGTACAACTGACAAATACTGTTGCTACCAATACTATCATTATTCACTCGAGTTAATATGATTAGTTAAGTAATTATCATATTTAAGTTTGGATTTTTGGTGAAACTGAAAAAATGCTCTGAAAAAGTTTTCAACAATTCAAATAGATGACACAATCAAAGAGAATTATCCACAAGCCAATCAATAATATAAAAAGTAACAGCAGCTACTGCAACTCATATCCATCCATCCATCCATCCATCCATCCATCCATCCGCTTAGTTTAGGGTCACAGGGGGGCACACCCTGGACAGGTCACCACTCCATCACAGGTCCAACACAGAGAGACAACCATCGATTGTCATTCATTCATTCAATGGCTTCATCTACAATTTCAACTGATGTATTAAATCAAATTATCGCTGTAAATACTGCATAGTAAACACAAGGTTTCTGTGCCTACATGTTGCAGGGATTTTACTCACTAAGTAACTACTCCGAAGGTAAATAAACACTCAGAAAACAGCAGAAATCGAGCGCAAACACATGAAGCTGAACATTTTACAAATCACGCACATCCCCAGTACATACCGTGCAACAGATACAGTATTTTGTATAACACACACGGTGTTTGTTGTAAACTGTTGGATCTGCTGTAATCATTAGCAAGCTGTTGCTGTTCCTGCAGTATGACATGAGGCCCACTCCTACTTTCTCCAAGTTATTTTGTCCACTTGCCACCAAACAGACAGTTTAGGTGAAGGAAACAATTGCCTTCATCACTTTACCAGTGCTGAGTCACCAAATAAGATGCACTCCCTGACAAAGCACATTTTGGCTGCTACACCTTGACTTCTTTTATTAGGTGATTTGTTGTCTTATTTTACAGTATCACCGTATACCTGTGGCTCAGGAGGTACTGCAGGTTGCCTTCTGACTAGAAGGTTAGTGGTTCGAACCCCAAATTGCTCCCGATGTACCCATTGGAGTGTGAATGTATGAGTGATTGTTAAAAACATGCTTAACGACATAGATTAAAGCTTTAAACCATTTATTAGAATTGATGGGAAGAAACTCACGGCTATGTATAAAACAGGTTAATTTCCAGCATTAAAACAGGCAGGCTGTAGTCCTGGTGATAAAGTGTCACTACATACTAAACCTTCTGAGTGTGTGAAGCAAAAATCCTGTGCGTGTGTGATACCTTGGTGATCTGGAAGGTGTCCCCTCTGCCTTGTTGGGGTCCTTCAGTCTCTGCAGCTGTTTCTGCAAAGCTATCCTCTCTGTTGCCTGCCTGCATGACATACATACAATGCACATGACAGCTCTAACACTGAACACTGACACACCTGTACTTGTATGTCCTAACAACACTAAAGTCTAAATGCTGACTGGTAAATCTGAATAAGCTTTCATTACAAAAAAAAACAGAGCTGCAACGACTCATTGAGTAACTTGAACAATTTAATTACAAAATGCTGACCCATGGGCTCACCTTGTGCTGGTAAACATACACACGCCGATCAATCAATAAAAATGTTCAACACTCTCTGGTTACATCATTGTTAGAACGCTCTCAGACAGATGGTTTTAAGATTATCTGAGCAGCCACTCCACCATAACAAAAATTGCTTTTAATGAGAGACGCAATCTGTAGTGTCATTTAATACCGTCTTAATCATGAGCATTTGACCTCGCCAGTCACTACTGTGAGTGCCGTGGTAAACACCTCTTCATCTGAAATGTTCTTGTGAATGCTTGGGAATGCGACTCGAAATGTTTTTAAACGTAAAGAAAACATTCTTGCTCTCCGTTCTGCATTTTCCTTTTCCGCTGCATTTTGTGCTCTCTGCTTGTTATGGCGGCGTGGCTTCCCAAATAAACTTCAAGCGACCTGTCAACCTGCAGTGAGAGCTTTCTAACAAGTGGTGACATGACCGGGTCCTGCCCATTATTCTTACTGATTGACTGCCGTGTGTCTGAGTAAGGTGAGTCCAAGCATCTTGCAATCAAATTATACAATTTACTCAATGAATTTTGCAGCCCTATCGAGAATACTAATAAAAAGCTATCCAGCAGAGATGGTAACATCATAACAGGTTTTCTGCAGGGTTGAACAAGTTCAATTTAGGATGTTTTTACAGATTTTAAATCCCACTTAAAATCCAATTTAACTGATGATACTGTCCAAAGAACAAATTCATCAGTGACAACCTCTCTTAAATGTATTCTCATTATATCATGTTTTTATAGCATTCCCCGTAATAAAAGTCCCTTTGAAAAACTGCTTAAAGGAAGATCTGTAAAACAGCAATTATTTTAAAAGAAAGAAAAACACTAAAAATTAAACATTTGTTGCTTGTTTTTGTCTTATAATATAGTAAACTGAATATTAGGGAATTGTCACACATTTGAGATGTTTGATGGTACAAACTCATATTCAGAAATTTAAAATTTAATTTTTTTAACCATTTTAAAACTGTGTATAAACCTACCTGGCTATTTTAAATAATTGAATAACAAAGTTGTTAATTTAGATGAAGCCATAACACAATAATTGCTAATATCAGTAATTAACTAACTGAAAATTGTGTTTAATAGTTGTATTTAAAATATTAAAACTACATCTGCTGCACTTCCATTAAAGAATAAGCAGCAGAAATACTAGAATAACTAATTATCCAAACAGTTGTATAACAAAATCTGATGCAATAAATTAGGACAGAAACATCTATATACATCCATACATTTGGATATATGATCATCTCTCAGTAAAAAAAAAAGCACTTTAACTGCATTAAAAGAAAAAAAATCCAGGACTTTATCAGTGTAATAGGTCTGATATGACAGTGGGATATTTCACTCTAGAGTAACAAAAGTGGAGGTTTCCTTCTGAACAAAGATTTAATCCCCTGAACATATTTATAATTTCAGCTGCTTCAAGGATCACACAGTTTGCACTAAGCAAAGGGAAAAAGCTTGAGATTTATCTTCTAGGACAACACAGAGGCTTTGCAAAGACATGTTTCAGTACTGGAACTTTACAGGACACATTGGTGGCCAGTGTAAGAGTAATGACTAAATGAAGAATTACAGAATGTGACAAAAAAGTTCCTGAAACTTAAAGTAAAAATGCAATAACTTACTCATTGAGCTGTTTGGTGAGTTTAACAACCTGTGAGGCCAGCGACATGCAGGTTTCCACAACAACCAGGTAGCGGGCACAGGTAGTGTGCCCCTGCCGCTCGGCACTCTGGGAAGGCCGCTCCCCCTGCTGGTTCTGGAATGTCACATTGGAGCCGTACTCCACCAGAGTCTGGATAAACAAACACAAACCTTTAAGTTCTAGCTCTTAGATTTCAGACATGTGGGTGCTTAATCATTATCATTAGGAGTTGTTTAACTTGCAGCACAGTTCTGCAGAGGAAAAAGAAGCTATCTTATTCAAACAAGATCATTAGTTATCGGTATTATGATTGTCAGCCTGGCTAGCCAGCAGGAAGCAGACAAGACTAATAACATCCAGCCTTCTTTCACCAGGGTGTGCCACCTACAGAGAAAATACACCTCAGCTTCTGTTGTAGGAAAATGAGCTCAAAGTGTAAAACCTGATTTTCGTAATAAATCAGTTTCTGTCAGGCTAAGAAGGAGCAAAGCAACTGAAGCGGAACGCTGTGGAGAACATTTAACCTTGTACTCTACACAAGTCTGACAGAAGCTGAATAAAACATTTATTTTATAAAGTGACCTGTTTCAGATGTTTAAAACTACTAAGATGCACAATTGTAAAGAAGAAACCTCTGTGAGGGTTGACGACAGTTCAACTATTTTAAACCTGCAACTTGGCTTAGGTATACATTGTATTGTGCATAATATGGGTAATGCATTAAATGTGTCATTGTAATTTTTTTAACACAGAATTAGCTTGTTTTGTGTGGAAGTGGACTCAGATGTTTGGTTATGATGTATGGTTTGGAGACGGTGGGACTGACAAAAAGACAGGAAGCAGAGCTGGAGGTGGCAGAATTGAAGATGTTGAGATTTTCCCTGGGAGTGACCAGGATGGACAGGATTAGAAATGAGTACATCAGAGGGACAGCTCATGTTGAGAAGTTTGGAGACAAAGTCAGAAAGGCAAGGCTGAGATGGTTTGGACATGTTCAGAGGAGGAATAGTGGATATATTGGACAAAGGATGTTGAAGATGGAGCTGCCAGGCAGGAGGAGAAGAGGAAGACCACAGAGAAGATTCATGGATGTAGTGAAGGAGGACAT
>VUQH01001861.1:16896-40702 GCA_015106775.1 Etroplus canarensis
CAATAAGAATTGCCTTCAACAAGCTGGAGAGAGGGAGAAAGGCACACACACACACACACACACACACACACACACACACCCATGGTGGCTGCTGCATTCCTGTGTGCCTCCTGGCTCTCGTCCCACCACACTTGTCACCGGACAGCGCGGTGTGTGCCCGGCCGGCCTGAAGAGGCTCTCACGGGCCTGTTAGCATGCAGAGGGTGTCAAGTGACAAGAGACGGGAGCTGCAGGGACGCAGACGGAGGGTGGTGGCTGCTCCAGAGTCTGTTTCCAAGAAACACCCCAGCTTCTCACAGGGAAAACAACTTCTCTCGGCTCAGGACCGAACAACCAAGTCTGGTTTCTGAGTGTTTATTGTTGGCTAAACTGCTGCACTTGTATTCTCAGTTTGACTGTTAAATAAATGCACATTTGAATTAAATTCGCTTGCTTGATATTTGAAGTAAATACAACTGATATTTGTGAGTTAAAAGTGTAATTTAATTATGCTTATTTTAAGCAAAAAATGTTTCCAATAAGCACTTTCCATTCAAATTTCTTATTACAGCGTACTGGCCAGAATGTATCATAACTAAGCAGGCCACTTAATGGTTCAAATTTAACATTAAAAAATTACTTAAGGCTACTTTTATACGATTATAACGTATTAAAATTAAAATGCATAAAAAAATTACAAACAACGCCATGTCTACCATTGTGAGGCACCAAAATTTAATCAAAAAACAATGCCTCATAAATTTAAAATGTCTTCACAATAGCAGAAGGGTTGTCTTTAATAAATCCTAAACTGAGGGTTTGACTGGGGTGTAATATGTCTTGTTCTTCACAGCAGTAATAAAAACGTACTCCCACTGTTTAACAACACTACAGACCGACACGCGGCGACACCTTGGTGGACAAAGCCCACGTCAGACAGACGGACACAGCGGCGGTGGCGGTGATGTGTGTGTTAGGGGGGTCCTAATTGGATGGAACAGCATTGCTCTTTTCATCTCAGCAGCAGATGTGAAGCAGGTTTCAGACAGACTGCACACGAGGAGAATGTAAACGACCTTTCTGACCTTTTTCACCTATAAGACCCGAATCTCAGGCTCTTCTCCTTCCTTCAAAGTGGATAAATTTTTTTTTTTTTTTTTAAATCGGGGCTGGCGTTTGGACATTTTTCTTTGTTCTTCATTTTTGTTTTTTTGGCCCACTGATTTCTAATTGCTATTCAAAACTACACCCATCTCCCCACCGTTCCAATGAAACACACTGATTCAGCATGAGTTGTTATCACTTGGAACAAGGCCGTCATCAATGAGAGCTTCTTGGCTCAAGAGAAAACAACAGTGGACTTATGGAAAGCCGCTGACTGGAAGAGGAACAAAAAATGCATTTTTAAGACATATTTAAAGTGGTTTGGACATAAAGAAAGGTAGCAGACATTTACACTTTTAGTGAGTCAAAAAGGCTGGATGTTGATCTATTTACCAGCTGCTTCCACTAGCAGATGAAAAAGTAGACCAGGGGTGTTCGCACTTTTCAGCTTGCGAGCTACTTATAAAATGAGCAAGTCAAAATGATCGACTGACTATAAAAACGCGAAACGCATATTTATTTATAAATACTGAATATTCTTTATATGTACAATATATGTTGGTGTACCTTGCATAACTGCATGAACCCATATTGCATAATACAACTGCACAGTCTGGACAGTAGCTGCTGATAGCCAGCCTCAAGCACACTTGAAACACTATGAAAAGTCTGTAAATGCTGCTCCACATTTCCCTTCTTTGGAGTAGCAGTGGTAGACTAGCAGATGAGGCAAACGCACTTCGAATATGACACTGTGAAAAAAAAAAGTCCTCCTCTCATTCCGTATGGAAGTGTTAGGTTCTTGGCTTCTTACTTGGTCCAGCGCCATCACTCATTTTATACCTAAGTTTGGTAGAAACAAACTGCAGGCTAACTAGGCAACACGGTAGTTTGCTAGAGATTTGCAGAAGCTGGCGCGGAACACGCACGACCCGTGTGTCAGAAAAGATCGGACGTCAGACTGGCTGCCGATCAAGTGACAAATGTAATAGTGAGGCTGGATGATAGGCTGACGTCTGTTTTTTAACGCCATGCAATCTACCCACACTACCTTCGCAACTGACCGGTAGATCGCGATCGACGTATTGGGCCCCCCTGCAGTAGACCAATCAGAGTTCTGAATGTGAGACTGGTGGTAGCGTCTTTCTACACAGCTACCGGGCTACTTAGATCCATCCATGAAACATACTGAAAAATAAGCTCAAGCATGCTTTAGATCAATACAGCTGCACAACCATGCTATAAATTGATTTACACAAATTCTAGAAACCAGTAGGGTCCATGTGACTCTTTAGGGCTCACTACCTTGTAATCATGCCTCCTGAGCTTCTGAATCACTTGTAGTCTGACCCCTTACCTAGGACCAATTACCCTTGGGAGAACCAAACCAGGGGTGGACTGCATGTAACAGCATAACTCCAGCGATCGCTTGGGCACACAAAACCCTCCACCATGGCAAGACAGAGTCAACAGATTACCTACAGATTCTCCATATTCATGTGCAGATATCTGTTACCAGAGACTGCATAGAAACACAAATCCTAAATCAGTGTTCTCCAATGTGTCTTTGGATAGCATGAAAATGCAGAGATTTTATAGTCTTTATAAATTCCCAAATGTTTTTTAGCCAGCACAGCTGGGTCTCTGTTATTAAATCCCAATACACAATGCAGTCGTGAATCAGGACACATTTGGGAGACAGATTTTCCCATTTTTCCATGTTACTAGATACAAATATCCCACCCTTGTTTTCATGTCCCTGAAAACAACTTCAGCTCTCTCAGGCCTTGCATGTAGCAATCTGTGTCCATATTCACAAATTTATATTTAACACTTTTAAAGGGTGGAAAAGTGCCATACAACACCTCCTTTTGAAATACATCACATGAACATGTACAAATAAATTGCTTTTTCAATCTATTGGGCAGCATGGTGGTGCAGAAGTTAGAGAACTCTCAAAGCAAGAGAGTTCCTGGTTCAAACCCTGGTTGGGGCCTTTCTGTGTGGAGTTTGCATGGGTGCCCTCTGAGTAATCTGGTATCCTTCCACAGTCCAAAGATCTACATGGTGAGGTTAATCGCTGATGACTCTAATGGCTTGTAGTCTAGTAGAGACACTTTGAGCGCTAAATGCCAGTCCCGTTCTTATTTTACTCTAATACATGCTTCCCGCCAGATTCAGATAGTATGGGAGGTTTGCGTGGGAACTGTAGATTTTTAGGTACTTGTGTCATCCATAGCGTAGCGGTTTACACATTCATCTGACAAATAAAAAGGTCCTGGTTTGCAACCAAGAAAGCCATGGGGCTCACAGGCTGCTCCTCATGCCAGTTCCAAAATGGGAGGGTCGTGTCAGGTAGGGCATCTGTCTGTGTCAAATCACCTATTTGGATTCATCCGCCGTAGCGACCCCTTAGGGGGTCGGTCTGATGCTAAAACAAAGCTAGTGTTATCAATGTGGTATCAAAGTCTCATCACACGCCTCGATATCAAATGTCCTCTTGAAACCAAAGTCAGAATTCTGGCACCTGTATTCGAGTGTTTCGCCTTCGTGCTAAAGTGCTATCCCCGCTCTGGTATGGTTTCCCCAACTGAGCCGAGGTACAAACAGAGAAGAATCGGAGTAGGATTTGGGGGGGATTCAAGGAGGAGCCAGAGACTGCACTGAAGGGTCGCAAACCAGCTGTACTCACTTGGCTTCATATCAGACAGGCGAAGGAACCGGGGGGCGGGAGGAGAAAAATTACATGAGATAATAGGCAAGGGAACAGACATAAGTGACTTTTTGTGGTTAATGTGCACAGCACCTGTCAGCTCTTGTCAACTTGAGTATTTATGGTCTTTAATAAGTTAAAAACACACAGTTGGAGTGAACTGAATATTTATACGTGACTGTAAGTGTATACTCTACATAATCTTGCGTCTTTCTTTGCCTATGTGAGGTCCTGTTTATGTTTTGCCATATGTTTCAGAATAAACTGTTGTCATAAGGTCCCTGTGGCGGCATCATTAGAACAAATTCTTCCCCATTTAATGTTTTCTGGTAATGAATTGATTCCCGGTGATCATAAAACGCTCCCTTGTCAAGGCGTTTGTATGCGTTTAATTGTTCTTAAATGTAATGCAAATAAGATGGAGGATCACAGCACAGATGATTAAAACAGGAAACCTAGTACATCTTAATAACTGCTAATGAATCTCTGACAGGCCTTTAATTCTGAAATTCTTTCCGGCGTTGACTCATCTTGTATTTGTCTTCATAAAGAGGAATTTCCCCCATTTGGAATAAATATTCACCTCTGTGTTTCCTCTCTTTGCACCATTGATCTGACACCGGAGATGAGAGCTCATACTTGTATGCGCGCACACATACACACACACACACACACACACACACACACACACACACACACACACACACACCCCTCCAGGCGGCTCTGCTTCTTATTAACACTGCAGTGAAGTTCATAGATGTATGCATACAAAGGCACGCACACACATCCCTGCACAATGAAAGCTTGCAAGCTGCAAATGAAGCTTCAATCAGCGGAATCATTCAACATGCACATGCCCAAATATTTGACACAATTCTTTGCTTCTGACACACACATCACAGGGAACTGCGTTCAATCACTCACTAACCAACACTCACAAACACTCTTGGGCTCTGCCAGCTCTGCCTCTGGGTCCCCTTGTCATGACTGAAGCACTCAGAGCCCCGACGCAAATGGATGAGAGCATTGGGGTGGCCTGGCGGTCAGCGGCACTGGTCCACAAATGACATGTCACAGATTTGGTGCCAGCGACGGACGATAGGCGCATCTGTGGCAGCTTTAAGTGGATGGTGTTGACAGTGAACGCTTCACAATGGGATGATATTACAGTCGATGAGTTTTTAAATGGTCCCGAGTGGATTTCTCAGCAAAGAGCGTCGGTGTTTGTCTGAAGGTCGCTGCGGTCAGTACATGTGCCTGGGAGAAAGGACTGTCGAAGCAAAGTAGGCATAAGTGGCACGACTTCACCACTGCTTCCAATTTGCGTGGACGAGGGGGAAAAAAATCTAACGTGGTCAAAAATCCAGCTACAACTATAGTATGTAGATGAACTCCTTTGCTGTTTTCATTTCCTGGGCATAAAAGTTGCTAGTACAGATATGCACGATGAGTCCATGCGCATCAGTGTCATGAGGCAGAAGGCTCATGGTAACCGCTTAATTTATGCCTCTACAGTTAGTCTCTGTAGAGCCTACGACATAGCCTACGCAAGTGGCCGAAGCCATCGCCAACATTTACACCTGTGCGCCCTGTGCATCGACTCGACTTGTAGTTAAATTTCTGGACAGGCGCACGTCAGGTTACGCTGCAGGCTATGGCATGGCTACAATCTATCTACGGTGTCATTTCAGAATGTGCAAGGTAAATGGCGCAAATGGGCACCATAGCAAGATCAACTAAGTTTTAGTCTTCACGTCTTAAGCTCGGGTTATAGTCACCATATTTGTTGTTGTGCACGCCTGCTCATCTTTTCAAGCTGTCGTCGTATACTGTTGTCTTCGATCTGGGCTTGCTAGCTGCGGTGCGCATGCCAGGTTACAAAAACCGAGAGGTGCACGGCCAGCCAAAACGACACCAAAGTGTCGTGCGTGTTGGCAGTTATGCTGGTGCTTTTGGGGCTCGCTACTGTTCGCGAGGGCGTCAAAAACTTGCAGGAACTAGATGTAAGCCGAACCAGTAGGTCATGAAGCCAATCTAAAACACAAAGCTCTCAAAGAGGACACAAGCCACAGTCTACCGGTGTTTGTGTACAGAAATTAAGCTGTTGCGCCATAAAGCTCCATGGTAGCATGGAAACACTCAAACAGTGCATGGATCCAGAATGAAATGAGAATCAGCATGTGTTTCCCTTTAAAAACTTCACGGGAATGTATAAAGTCAAAGAAGCTCTACTAAGAACACTTCGATAATCAGCTATTTCAGCCTGTTTTTTTCCATTCATTTGTGTAAAAACAGAAAATACAAGACTAAAAATACACATACAGTTAAAAGGTTTGGCCTCCAGACTATATTTGAGGCCACCCAAGGGGGCAGGAAACTTGCTGAACTGAGCTTTCATTTCAGCCAAGAAATGCCAGCTTCAGTTTCCATTCAGCTGAAAATTGCCAGAATGCCAGGAACACGTTTTTTTAGTGCGACAGCTGCATTAAGTCCTGCTTTACCCCTAAGAATAAGAACTGGTGGCTGATTTAAGGCAGAAGAGGAGGGGGACTTGGAAAAGGGCTGATGGGTAGCTGGGAAGGTGAGAATCGTGGAGGAGGAGCTTTACTGCCCTCCACTGAGGCTATAATCCACCTCGGCTCAGGAGAAGGTGTTGGTGTAGTGAGGGGACCTGTCAGCGCCCGAGAACACTGTGTTCCCCCCTTTATCCTTCCCCTCTCTTCATCCCTCTGTCCCTCCCTCCCCCATCCCCAGCCCTGCAGCATTCCCACATTCTTCAGATAAAATGGCAGGTAGAGGAAAAGGAGGAATGGAGAAAGTTGAAGGGGCAGCTGTGGCCGAGGGCAGCGGTGCTGCGTTGGGTAAAGCCCACCACTGAAGCACTGATAAGCGTATCTCCCTCCCTCATGTGTGCCAGACAAAACCCATTTGTTTCTCATCTGTTCCCCTGATTTGGGACTGACAGCTCAGGGTGAGCTGTGGAGGACCAACGACAGAGTGATGGAAGGGAAGATGAAAAAAAGAGAGACAGAGGTGAGGAGAAGGAAAGCATGCTCTTAACTTCACCGTACTTTGGTAGCTAGCATGATGGCAGTGTGTTTTTTTTTTGCCCATCTGGGACAGGAGTGCATCAGCAGCCAGCAGAAATATGTTCATTGCTACTTGGCAGCTTAGTCTTTTTTAAACTTAAAGACATTTACACATTAGGACATGAAGGTACACACCAAGCAACAGAAAAATTCAGTAGAATGGTGTTTCTGTTCTCCAAGCCTACAGTATGTGCAGTCCAATGTTCACTCCTTTTCATAGGGTACTAAAGTAACATAAACTTTTTTTGTAGTTAGCCAATCAAGGCTAGAAATATTATATCTTTGTATCACCAAAATTTTGTCCAGATGCACATGAGAACAGCAATAAGCTGTGATCACACAGCATACAAACACTTAGCTTGTGCCTATTGACATAGTAGTTCGTCCAACTCACGATCCATCACAGATCTCAGGTTGCTCTAATGTGTGAAGTACACAAAGAAAGGGATACGTTTTCTTGTCGCTCACTGGCGGTATTACACATCCTATTGAAAATTAAAATCCACTGAGACATTAAAGAGCCTCTCAAATAGATTTATAATTCCGTAAATAAACCTATTGATGGCTTTTATGCATAGATGACAGAGAGGAACATGCAAAAACTCATTTTTATGAACATTACAATCCAGACCAAAACTCTTAGGAGCAGCAATTCTGATAAAAATGGAAAAATGCACACGAAACGACAAATAGGACCTTGACCTCGAGCACAATTTGGGTGAAGACCCACGAAGCGATCACAATGTGTAAATTTTACTAAAATCTCACCAATACTGCAGGAGGAGTAGCAATTCTTGTGAAAATGTGAAAGAGCAGCTAAAATGACAAATATGATCTCGACCCCGGGTACAGTTTTGGTGAAGACCAATTAGGGGATCACTGTGTGCAAGTTTGATTACATTCTAACCACTACTCTAGGAGTAGCGATTCTTGTGAATTGTGAACGGATGGGTGGATGATGCTAAAAACGAATCAAAGTCATCTATCCACCCGTCTTCTTAACTGTTTATCCAACTAGGGTTGTGGGAGGACCTGAGCAACGTTCCCTCTACGCTGCGCACTGGCATGTGCGCTGCATAGACAACGGGAAAAATCTGTATTTGGGATCTTGTCTTTTTGTTCCCTTAGTTACTGAAAATTAAAGCAGCTAAAATGAAACTATGTGAAGTTGGAAAGCAGAGGGTTGCTGAAGCTGCTGGTTCAAGACCGGCCTGAATCTGGACTTGGGAGGGTAATTTAAGACCCTGTCTGGACCCATACATGTGGAGGTGGACTGGAGGCCAGAGGGGTGTCGGCTCACCCTCTCCAGACCATTGCTGAGGTGCCCTTGAGCAAGGCACCAGACCCCTACTATGCTCCTTGGCGCCTTTAATGGTTCGTGTTTCCTTCACTATTTTAACACGACATGTCACTGGTTCAGTTGTGTGTGAAAGTGCACAACTAAAGTGTGTGCTGTGATTTGTAATTTCCCCCATCTGCGGATTAATAAAGTCTGTATTTCTTAATGGTTAAGAACCACTGAGACACATTTTAATGATCTAATCAACAGCAAAATGCAATGGGTTGGTTTAAGGAAACCCAAAACAATGAGCTATAAATTACTTTAATGCAGTGTAGAGCTGAGCTGGGTGAGGTAAACCCCTGTGGGTCCAGGACCACATACAACATCTGCCAGGTTACAACTACGTTAACATCCGGACACATTTTAAGACACTTCAAAACGCTCCGGTTTGAACATTTCCGGTAAAACCCCTGCACCGCGAGAGTTTTTCAACCCGCCGGGGCCCACCGCAGTAGACGTGTTTCAGCTGCGACTGAGGCAGCTGTCGCAAATAGCAGGACATTATTCTAATAATTTACAGAAGCAGGGCCTAACGAGGAGGGAAGGAGCGCGCGTGTGTGGTCCCGCATAGCTCAACTGGCAGAGCATGGCACCGCCGCCGCCGCCAGGGTAAGCGGAGGCGAGGAGTGGCTGCTGCTGCTGCTGCTGCATTCCCTGTGGAGCCACCAATGCTAAAAATGTACGCACGCATGGTACGGTGAGGCACTCTGGATAAAAAGCGCTCGCTAAATGGCGCAGGAGAACAAAAGCGAAGAAGAGACAGGCGGAGAAGTTGTCTGCTGTTAGTAAATGGACTCCCTCGCTCTCTCCCTCTCTCTCTCTCTCTGTGTTGTTGCCTTCATCCTGTTTTGTGTGAATGTAGGTCTCTCATCCCCCATAATCCCTTCCCCAAACACCGATGAGTAAGTCCTGACACACAGCTACACTGCCAGGCTCGGCCCTGCCTGCCGGGGATTTACTACCTAAATAAATACTCCACGTACACACAGCGGCGCGCACACGCGCATAAAAAAATAAATTGAAGCAATAAATTTACACTGTCATCTGTTACTAGGGCTGGGTAACGTCGGGATACAGAAGAATCACTTCCAAAAGCAAGGCAATTGTTTCCAATTCCTTAGAAATGGATTTTTACTGCAACTTATCTAAGAGTTACCTCAATTTTATCAGCTCTGATGCCAATAAGTATCTCATTAAACCTTTTATCTTAATCTTTAATGTGAAACCATCAAGGTTAGCAGGCTTATATCATTTATCGCTCGGCTCCAGTCAAGATCAACAGGGTGCTCTTTGCACTCGAGGAACTGCGCAGCCCATTATGTCACGTTAATTGTAGGATAATCTCTTGTTAAACTTTCATGCGAGTCATATAAATATTTTAAGCCGGTAATTAGTTCTGCATGTGGACTTGAGATACTTGGACCAAGCTTTTGTGAAAAATAACATTAGTGGCCTGGACCTGATTCAGCTTACAGATTGTGGCCATTTATTAGGAGAAGCACTGCAGTGTTTGTGCCTCCTTAACCGACCAAAGCTGATAACACACCAGCAAGTTATTTATAGCTTTAGTTTCTTGCAAAGGATATAAAAAACTGAAAACTAAACCTAATTAGATTTGATAAGAGGATTGGGATTGGACTGGTGGAAACTGATGCTGACATGCACACCCCCGGTAATACAATGAATGCATTAAAAACACCGCAGATTTGACCAGTCATTTGAATCCAGCTGATTTCTCCTGGCAGGTCTGGATGATCTGTGCCGTCGGATGAAAATCCCAATACAAAAAAACAAAAACGCATTACTCTTACAGATGAAATAGCTGCTGGCAGGAAAAGTGTACTTTCTCCGACTTCCCTCAGCATTTTGCAGGCTGCACCTGAGATGTCACACAATGTAATTAGCATTGGTCTCAGCGGGGATTTTTAGTGGCGCATCAGCTCAATGCCCGTCCAGAGGCCAACATTAATTCTGGGGCAAGACCCAGTCTAAAACAAAGTTAAAATCTCATCTAAGACAATATAAAGTTTTATGTTCCCCCTAATGTGATACACAGAGCCAGAGAGACGGATCGCTCCCAGGAGGTTCAGGCTTCCCTCACAATCTCGCTAGCTTCTTTCTGCTCGCCCTCTTCCCTCTAACGACCATGCTGCTCGCTGGCACATGGCCCGTGTCCATCTATAACCACGTGGGTCGGCGATAAGACTATGATAAATCTCATTGTGCATGCATATGTGTTTAAAGTGTTTCCAGTGCACCTGCTATACACACTCACACACACTCACACACACACACACACACACACACACACACACACACACAGGCCCAGCACAGCCTGTTAGCTCCACTCAACACTTTGTATTGTGCCGTTAGCCAGCGTGGCATTGTTAATCCGTAGTAGCCGGGGTTAGCTGGAGGCTACGCGGCGCCTCTGTGAATGCGAGAGGAATGTGGCACAGATGCGTCGCATCTCCTAACCTGTGTCACCACATTAAACCATAAGGAATTTGTTGTTTCACAGTCCATTTGCCGTGTATACGAGTTTGGCCGTGGTTGACTGCAATGTTGTTTAACTTCTCCTCTGACTTCCTGGTTAGTGATTTGTTTTTGCTGCAAAACTCAATAAAGCTGTTGATGCTGCTGCAGATGCACAGCCCGCACCCTGCCTGTATTTCTTTTCCACTGTAATTCATTTTTATTCTAGCTCGGCTTTTACTTGCTCCACACGTTTCCCTGATATTTTACAGTAACGTACTGGCAGCTGGATTTGCTGGATTTAGTTTATTGCTGTAAAATGTATTAAAATGCTGCAGAGCTACACTCACCAGTCACTTCATTAAGCACACCTGTTCAACTGCGAAGGTAATTTAAGTGACTTTGAATTGGGCATGGTCGTTGGTGCCAGATGGGCTGGGGTATTTCCCTCACAACCACGTCTAAGGTTTACAGAGCATGGTCCAAAAAAGGGAAAATGTCCAGAGAGCAGCAGTTCTCTGGGCAAATGTGCCTTGTTGAAGCCAGAGGTCAGAGAAGAACGGCCACGCCGCTTTGAGCCGGTAGGAAAGAAAGGGTAACTCAAATAACCACTCATTATAACCAAGAGGTGCCGAAGAGCATTTCTGAATGCGCAACGTGCCAAACCTTGAAGCGGATGGGCTACAGCAGCAGAAGACCACACCGGGTGCTACTCCTCTCAGCTAAGAACAGGAAACTGAGGCCACAGTTTTCAAGGGGGGGTCACCAAAACTGGAGAACAGAAGTAAAAACTGTGCCTGGTCTGATAAGTCTCAGTTCCAGCTGCAAAGTTTGGACGGTAGGGTCAGAATTTGGTGTAAACAACATGAACGCCTCGTATCATCTGGGCACACTTTGTGCCCCTTAGTACCAACAAGTAATATTTAAACGCCACAGCTTATTTGAGTATCCCTTGATGACCACAGTGCTCCCATTTTCTGATGGCCAGCTGGATAACACACCAAGTCACAAAGCTCAAATCATCTCAAACAGGTTTTTTTGTTTTGTTTTGTTTTGTTTTGTTTTGTTTTGTTCGGCATGACAATGAGTTCACTGTGCTCAAGTGACCTCCGCAATCACCACATCTCAATCCAACAGAGCACCTTTGGGATGTGGTGGAATGGGAGAGTCTCATCTTGGATGTGCAGCCAACAAATTTACAGCAGTTGTGTGATGCTGCCATGTCATTATGGCCTCAAAGGAATGTTTCCAGCGCCTTTCTGAATCTATGCCATGAAGAAACAAGGCCATTCTGAAGCCAAAAGAGGGGTCCAACCCAGTGCTAGCAAGGTGTGCCTAATATAGTGGGTGGTGAGTGTATGTACAGTAGTTTGTTGTTAAGATTTTTTCCAATTCCAGTTTAAATTTAAACTGTATTCACAGAGAATAGTATAGTTGTTAGTGTGGTTGTATGAAGGATATTACTCACACATTGCTGTCAGCTTACATTATTTCTACAGGTTAGAAGTGACGATAACTACCTGACTAATAGGCTGGCATAGCGACTCACTGGAGAATCTACAAAAGAACAATAAAATTTGGAATAATCTTATTTCTCCGTGGTTGATCGCCACCATCAAACTGAATCAGAGGGAGTTATGGGTCATGCTGAATACCACCAGAATTATTTTTTGGCATTTTTAACATCACTTAAGGGGTAACATGCTGTGTTAATGTGAGGACATGACTCAGAACCTCAGAGCTTTATCGTTTTTTATGTAAGCCCACTCACCATCGGGCACGATCGTGGGCCGACATGTGACAACGTCCCCCCACCATAAGGCGACAATCTAGAAAAAATGCAATTTTACCATGTTTGGCATATGCTTGACTATTCCTTCTGCCTGCATGGTACATTCGTTGTGCCAGCAGCATCCAATGACATGACGCTACATGACACGGCTGGTGTGTGTTGCCCTTTAGGTGCTGGCATTCTGTGAAAGTCTTGTCGGAGCTGTAGTTGTTGAATGCTGACAAAATCACTGCTTTTTTCTGTTTTTTTCTGTTTTATTTTTTCGTGTTAAAAATGACAAGATGCTAAATTGCCTTCTACCAGCCAACCTGCATTACCTTAGGATATCAGAACACCTCCGGAATATGTTTCATCTATTTTTAGAACGAGTGCTTTAAGAAAAACAAGTTTGTGATGTTACTGAACACATGAAAACTAGGAGAGGTAGTAGGACTATATCATACTCAGTTAGTGGGTCCAATGTCTTTGGTGTGTTAGTCAAGGACACTGAAGTACACTACCTGGACAAAGGTACAGGGCCACACTTCTGAATCATTGAATTCAGGTGTTTTATTCAATCTCATTGCCAAAGGTGTATAAAATAAAGCTCTTAGCCATGCAGTCTGCCTTTACAAATATTTGTAAGAGCTCACTGAATTCATATGTGATACTAGGATGCAACAAGCCAGTTGGGATATCTACCCTCTTAGATAATTTACAATCATCTGTAAATCATATTGTTGCAAAGTCAAAGTATTTAGGAGCCACAGAAACACCACACAAAGTGCCAGACCTTGAGATGTTACAGAGCGAAGTTGCTGAGTGCTGAGGTGCATAGTGCGTGAAAGTCGCCAGCACGCTGCTGGCTCAGTAACTGCAGAGTTCCAAACCTCCTCTGAAATTCAACTTTGTCATGTGGTGCAAACAGAACCATCTGCAGATTTCTGTGACAAAGACTAAAGAACTGGCTGTGGACGTGAGGAGGACAAAAAACACCAGTGACCCCTGTTTCCATTAATGGGGTCTGTGTGGAGATAGTGAAGGACTACAAATCGGTGTTCACACTGACAATAAACTGGGCTTCGCTAAACACACGGACAACATCTACAAGAAGGCCCAGAGCTGTCTCTACTTTTTGAGACATCTCAGGTCCTTCAACATCTGCCGGATGATGCTTAGGATGGGTTATGAGTCTGTGGTTGCCAGTGCCATCCTCTATGCTGTCGTGTGCTGGGGCAGCAGACTGAGAGTGGAGGAAAACAACAGACTCAACAAAAGGTGCTCTAGCGGCTTCATGGTATGGATTTCCACGACTGAGGAGCTACATGCAAGCCTTACATCACCAAGCACAATGCCAAGCATCAGATAGAGTGATGTAAAGCACAACACCACCGGACTCTGGAGCTGTAGAAACGTGTTCTTTGGAGTGACGACATTTTTCTATCTGGATGAGTCTGGGTTTGGCGAATGCCGGGAGAACAATACCTGCCTGACTACACTGTGCAAATTGTAAAGCTTGATGGAGGGAGGATAATGTTACGGGACTGTTTCTCTGGGGCTGTCCTGGGCCTCTTAGTTCCAGTGAAGGGAGATTCTTATACTTGAGCTTACCAAGACATTTTGGACACTTTTAGATTTCCAACTTTGTGGGAACAGTTTGGGGAAGGCCCGTTTCTATTCCAGCATGATTGTGCCAAAGGACATAAAGCAAGGTCCATAAAGGCATGACTGGATGAGCTCTGTGTGGAACAACTTAACTGGCCTACAAAGAACCCTGATCTCAACCCCATCCAACCCCTTTGGAATGAGCTAGAGCAAAGATTCTGATTCAGATCAGCTTGTCCAACATAAGTGTCTGACCTTACAAATGCTTTTCTGGATAAATGGGCAAAAATTCCCAGAGACACACTGCAATGCTTGTAGAAAGCCTTCCAGAAGAGTGGAAACTGTTATAGTGGCAAAGGGGGGATCAGCTCCATAACTCTACATTTAAGATTAGGCTTAAAACTTTCCTTTTTGATAAATCTTAAAAGTTACGGCTCAGTTATGCTGCAATAGAGTTAGTCTGCTGGGGGGGCTTCTTATGATGTGCTGGGCATTTCTTCTCCACCCACCTCTTTTCATTCCCCATGCATTTATTCACTACTGCTGCATGTCATTAAATATCCTCTCTCTCATAGTCTGTCTCTCTTTGCTCTCCTTTCTCCCTTCTTTCTCACCTCACCCCCCAACCAGTCGAGGCAGATGGCTACCCCTCCCCGAGCCTGGTTCTGCCGGAGGTCTCTTCCTGTTAAAAGGAAGTTCTTCCTTCCCACAGTCACCAAGGACTTGCTCAAAGGGGATGTTTTGATTGTTGGGGGTTTCTCTCTTTGAGGTGACTTTTGTAGTGAATTGGCTCCATATAAATAAAATCGATCTAAACTGAATAACGCCTATGGATTTAGAAAGGGATATAAAACCCACTGTTGGTCTAATGTGTAGATGGCTCAATACTTTTGCCCATACAGTGTAGGTCTGGCCAGACTCAACCAGCCCTCTGTGCATAAGCAGCGGCTCTCACAGCTTTCCAAGAAAGCGTACAAACAACTTTAGCAGGAAGACAATGCGGCCATAACTCTTCCCCCCCTGAAAGGGTGGTTATTATGACAGCAGACCCATTAGCTAAATGGAGAAAGAGCCTGTACAGCATGTAGCTCTGGCTATATAAATCTGCATCCCTCACCCTGACCTCTAGCAGTCACTCCCTGAAGGAGTCGACCTGGGATAATTCCAGACACCCCATGACGGTGTTCTGTGGGTCAGGTCACCGTAAATCTCGCTCTGATCAAGACCGAGTGACACCGGGGAACGTCCCTTTTCTGCACTGTAACACGGTCTCAGCGGTCATGAAGTATGTGAAGGTCTTTGCCATAACCGAAAAGTGCTTAGCTGGGCAGCCAGTGGTCAGGAAGCGACCGGAGTCACGTGCCCTCACTTTAAGATTTTCCACTCAGGGTATTTATGTGTCTCTCAGTAGGCCTTCAGCAAAGAAGGAGAAAGGAATTAACTGTGGCTAATAGCCATGTTAGCTAACGAGTCACACGTGCATGGAGGTTACAGAATGACTTCCTCTCCGTGCTTTAAAACAGATGAGGCCTGTGACCGCACAGTCGCGCAGCAAAAAGGAAAAAAAACCCCCCAAAAAACCAGGACATAAATTAAGGCCTTCTCCTCTGGTGGAGAAGTGTTGGGAGAAAATAACGGCCTTAAATCAAACACTCCAGCAGATTTCGCCCAGCTCTGGGAAACTAGACCTCAAACATCCTCAAATAATGGCAGGGAGATTCATACCAAACACATGAGCTCGAAGGTCACGAACAACACATCCCAGCAGAGTGATGATGAGAGCTGATCAGATCGGTTAAAAAACATGTGGAGTTCGGAGGGGACAGGCAGCATGAACAACATGTGCTCCGATGTATTTAATATATTAAGGCAGCAGTCTTCTTTTATTTACAGGACATGTTTGCTGTGCACTTTAGGATGCAGATTGTTTGTTGTCATGTTAATATAATCATCACCTCCAGTTCGCAATGCGAGTTTTTATATTTATCATTCTAAAGTTGAAAAATATTTATGGCAGGTAGCTCGAATGTATGCCGACGACAGCTTAATTTATAGTTGTGTATGTTATAGAGGTGTAATTGTTCAGACACTGAGGCCACAGTCCTTAGGAATGCCCCACCCTTACTCTTTGCTCACTCGTTGCGGTATCATTATATTACTAACACAACTGCTGATATGACATTTAAGAGAAAAGACAATAAAAACATTACATTAAGTGCAGTAAACAAACAAAAGGGAAATGAAGTGACTGTAACTGCAGGTTCGCTACTGGTGTGTGAGAAAAGCTTTATAGTTTTCTAATGTCTGTTTAACCACTGTTTAAGTTGAAGCTTTACGCTGGTGTAGACAGCGTGCAGACAACAGTTGAGAAAAACCTTTGGTAATGGACATACACTCACGGCCATTTCATTAGGTATACCTCTGCAATTGCTCATTAGTGAAAATATCTTATCAGCCAAACACATGGTGACATGACCAGTTGTCTGGCTGAAGGAGAATGGCCAGAGTGCTTCGAGCTGATAGGAGGGCAACGGTAACTCAAATAGCCACTCGTCACAACCACGATATGCAGAAGAGCCTCTCTTGATGGCACAACAGGATTGGCTACAGCAGCGGAAGATCACACTGGATAACACTACCGTCAGCCAAGGACAGGAAACTGAAGCTACTGGCTTCGCTAAATTTGGACAACGCAACACTGGAAAAACGTCGCCCGCTCTCATGGGTCTCAGTTTCTGCCGTGTCATTCAGATGGTTCAGCATTTGGTGTAAACAACATGACAACATGGAGCCATAGCAAGGTGTGCCTAATGAAGTGGCACACCTTGTGTTGCTCATGCTAGCTAATGTGTGACCGTCGCTGGTAGTGCCAATTAAATTGCACTATTGTGTCGAAAGGTGTAACTTTTTCATTTTATTGATCTAATTATGATCAAATCCCCACATATGGGGTAAAAATATTGATCTGTAGCATTATTATATTAAGGCTGGAAGTTGAGCAAAAGAAAAAAAACATGTCCAAATTGAAAATTGAGATTTTGAAATGACTGTATTTGACATTACCCACTCAAATCAATGCTGAGAATGAGCCAATTATTTTTCCACCTAATGACTGTGTTCCATATCCAGTTTATTGACTCCAGCACTGTAGCCGCAAGGTGAATACCGGGTTTCCATGAGGTGAGAGAAGAAATAAAGACAGGCTTCACGTCACCTTTCCACGTCTACACAGGAGCAGCGTGTTAGCAGGGGTGCGCCAGCGTCAGTGTTTCTACACAAAATGCATTCAGGCACCGTATTGACCCGTAGGTCACCTGCTTGCTGGCAACGTTCAGTCGCTACAGTTAACGGCAAAGCAGGCGAACTCTCACATTTGCAGTGCAATACAGGTAAAAGTGGCCTGAAAATCCATCACTGCTGCAGGCTCTCCTCTCTAAGTGACCACAGGTCAATGATGGGGCCTTCCCACACGGTCCACCACATCGACATCCAGCGTTTCATCGATAACGGCTGCCTGGATGCATCACCACACACTGGAAGCCGTTCTCTCCCTTCAAAGAGTGTCACTGACGGATGTATCGAACTGTTTTCGAGCATTTCCTCTGATCTGCTTTGTTTGGGTGTGTGCGTGGGTCTGTATTGACGATCTCAAGAGCAGAAAGGGAGGATGGGACGTAGGAGGTGGAGGAGATGCGGCGATAAGGTCAAGCCCCCTTGCATCTCTGCGTGCTGATAAAGCAGGACATGCTCACACGCACTCAGAAAAGCCACAGCAGAACATCAAAGCCTGATAACACACCTCAGTGTTATCTTCATGTGGCTTTGTCTTCCAGTACAACGCCACACATACTCCTTTATTTTTTTTCAGCGGAGCCAGGCGGCGTGGAGCTTCAACAGGGCGAATCCATCTTGAAATGTTTACAGGAGTTCAAATGCACGCTTTAGTCTGATAAAACAAAGTTTTGCTCGACAACAAGATTTTCATCAAATTATACTGATTACTCATATCAGGGCAAAAACAAGATAGCAGTGCTAACTCCTCTGTCCATCTAACTCCTGTGGTGCCGCTAGACGTATCACCAGAATGGAGCGTTTGAAGGTGTTTATGTAACAGGTAATCTTTTAATTTATCCCAAAATACTTTAAAAAATACCACCAAAATATGTCTCCAAAGCCTCGCCTCATGTGGCAGAGTGACGGTGGCAATTTGTAGCCCCTACGTCAGGGAAATACTGAATTATCTTCATCCCAACAGGATGTTCTGTTTGAACATGTGCTCTTAAATTCACCCCGAGAAACGCGCAAAAGAAACTCCACTAAGTCAGACGATTTGTCTCTGTGGTGTAAACCCGGCAATTGAAACACCAGCAAGGTAAATTGAAAATCCTTGGGCACTCTGACAAAAGCTAAATCCAGACAATAGTCTTATCCCTCATCCAGTACAAAGCCCATTCAGTCAGCTCTTTCATCTGTACAAACAGTGCAGGGGGGGGAACAGAAAACATTAGATTAAGTCAAAGTTAATCTTCCAACAGTTTGAACTCACCGAGCTTTGTTTTTACAGCGGGGAAAAAAAAAATCGAACAAAAACGTGTTTTTTGTTTTGTTACCTGGTGTCCCCAGGTGTTGGGAGGACATTTTTATGTAGTTTGATATCAAAGGCTCACATTTTTCTCTTCTTTTCAGGTGTTGATATATTTTCTTTTGCATTTCTTGCCCTTGGGGGAAGTATTTAAAACTCCAGCCAAGCAAGGTGATAATAAAACTGCATACTGTTATTACTGAAGTAGCTAAGAATCCTTTTTTTATTTCTGCAGCAGACACACGTATACAATGTACACTGTATGGACTAAAGCACATCTCTTCCTACACATTACACCTACAGGAGTTTTTATGACATCCCAGTCTAAATACAGGCATAGGAATCGATATAGAGTTAGTACCCCCTTTGCAGCTGCAACAGCTTCCACTTTTTTAGAGTTTCTGTAATATTTTGGAGCGTGTCCACAGGAATTTTTGCCCATTCACTTAGAAGAGCATTTGTGACAGGGCCTGGCTCACAATCTCTGTTCTAGTTCATCCCAAAGGTGTTGGATGGGTTGAGATCAGGGCTCTGTGCGGGCCACTCAAGCGCTTCCACATCAAACTCATCCAACCATTCCTTTATGGCGCTCGCTTTGTGCACTGGGGCACAGTCATGCTGGAACAGAAAATGGCCTTTGTCAAACAGCTCCCGCAAATATGGAAGGAAAGAATTGTCCGATATGTCTCGGTAAGCCTGAAGAAGTAAGATTTGCTTTCACTGAAACTAAAGAGCTGAGACCAGCCCCCACCCCCACCTTAAAAAAAACTTGACAATTGGGACAATGCAGTCACGAAGGTAACAGCCTCCTGGCATTCTCCAAATCCAGACCCATCAGTCAAACTTGCGGATAGAAAAGTGTAATTCATCACCCCACAGGGCATGTTCCCACTGCTCCAGAGTCTTGTGGCAGACTGTGTTACACTACTCCATCCGATGCTTGGCATTGTGCTTGGTGATGTAAGGCTTGCATGCAGCAGCTCCTCAGCCTTGGAGGCCCGTGCCATGAAACTCCCAGTGCACAGTTTCTGTGCTGATGCTAATGCCAGAGGAGGTTTGGAACGCTGCAGTTATTGAGTCAGCGGAGCGTCGGCAACTTTCACGCACTATGCACGTCAGCGGTCGGCGATCCCGCTCTGTAACTTTTTGGCTGAGCTGCTGTAGCTTCTAAACACGCTGACTCTGCAATAACGCCACTTACAGTTGATCGTGGAATATCTAGGAGGGGAGGAAACCCAAACTTACCCTTGCAATAGTGGGTTGTTGCAACACCACACTCGAATTGAGTGAGCTCTTTAGAACAACCCATTCTTTCATAAATGTTTACTTGATTTTATGCACCTATGGCAACAGGACTAAATGAAACATCTACATTCACTGATTAAAAAGTTGCGACCCAATACTTTTGCCGACGTAGTGTATGCGATGCGGTCTTACAAACTGTCACAACTTCTCTGTACCGAGAAAAAAGCAAAGTTCTACTGAATGTTCACAACTGAAATGATCTTTAATTCTGAGTGTCAAGTTAAGAACTATGAAAACAAACTCATCAAAGTCATTTACTTATCAGCACTGACATAGAGGAACATTATCTTTCAGTTTGCTTTGACACAAAAAAGAGGAAATAATCACTGAAAAAAAGCACTTACACGCAAGTGTTATCTGAGTAACTCAAGCATGTTCTCCAATAAAAGTCAGGAGAGAGCTTTGGGCACGTTTGGGAAACCAGTCCCTGAGCTGCATGATAAAAAGAGACATCGGCCTTAGACCCGTTGATAAGGGCATAAAGTTAGTTATTAAAGTCCATAAAGTAAACAGCCAGGCTGAACTTGACTCCCCAGGCCCCTGGCTGGCACACTGGGCAGCAGCGCCACCCGATCCTGGAGCCGTGAGTCCTCGCAGCCGTAAATCAAGCTGCTTCCAAGACGCTGAGCTCGCCGGGTGAGGCAAAGACGAGACCGCAACCAGACAGACAGAAACGCTGACGTGTATCTCTGATAGCACACAAACACACACACACACACACACACACACACACACACACACACACACACACACACACACTTATACAGGGGGACACACGGAGATCTACATTTCCCTCAGTGTTCCCACTCAGCTCACAATAGAGCCCCACACAACAGTCGAACAAGAGGAGATCACAGGACAACTGACATAGTTGTGTACACACTAATTAGGCACACTGGCGCAACCACAATGGGCTTTTTCATGGCCTGCATGCACAAATCATACACACTCTTTTGCTCTCTCACACACACACACACAAACAGGATGGATTTCAGGACTGGGATCTCTGCCATGTTTGCTGTGATACCCTCTTTGATCTGGGGTGAGAAGTTCTCTGCCCCCGATAATTAAAAAAAAAGGAAAGAAAGAAACGAGACAGGCGTGTTTTTCAGGAGGTGGCAGCGCTCGTTGGAGTGTTTGACAGTCGCAGTGTGAGCGGAGGATGCTGTGTTTTGTTCCGGCTCTGTATGAACAGGCGTTTTGTTTGCCAGATGACATTCAGACAATGGCTGCGGGACGGGTGAGGGGGGTTGGGATGTCGTCGGCGGCCATCGTTTGAGTGACATCCGAAGCCTTTGTGGACCCGTGAAGAACAGAGGTTCAGCGGGTCAAGACCGACTGACCTCCGCTGACATCGAGGCACAAAATAACACGAGGAGAGTGGAACCAATAATGCACTGATGTTGGTTTTCCACTTAATGCCTTGTCATTTGATACCAGCTTCATTTTCCCATTAATCATTTCCTGCTGTCACCGCACTTCTTACTGATGTAGCTCTTTAGATTTAAAGGTTAGCAGCAAACAACTACTTGTTCATTACACATATAATGGATTAATGGCCTCCTTAGCTGAGAATGAAGTCACACTCTGTGTATGTGTTGTAATCTGAGCTGCTCTGTTTTGGTAGTCAGTCTGGCTAAATGTGCATGCTGGTGCCTTTGACATCTTTGGGCCTTTTCTAAATGTATAAAGAAGCTAAATCTTGAGAAATGCCAAAGTCCAGCAGAAATAATCTGGTGCCTCCAGATCAAAATGTCAATATAGTCAAGCATAGTAGCTCATCCAGCTCACAATCCATCAAAATTCACAGGTTGTTTTAAAAAGTGTGAAGTACAAAAAGAATTAAAATCCACTGAGAGGTCAAGGAGGCTCACAAACAGTCATAACCAGGACCAACTAATCTCATTCACCGCCAAGTTAGGAGTAAAATGACCTCATGGTCAGTAGTAACCATGGCCATAAAAGCATGAAAACATGAATGCTTCAGCATGTTGTAGCAGTGACCATATTATTGATGTTTGCATTATGGTGATAGGAAGGCCCCAACCAGGTCGTCTTAATGTGGGAGTCAACCACCAAGACAACTCCCTCCATGAGGATCATGATCATCACTATCTAACAGGATACGAGTGCGCCAAAGTGATATTTCAAGCTATCATGGCGCCATTAGCAGTAGGGCTACAATCTAAAAGAAGACAACCAATGAAAATCTGCCAGCATGATAGGACTAGTGACAGCGGAACGCTGAGAACTGATAGATTTACACCTGTAAAAACAGGAAGTTAGGTTGATCATGTTGCGGAACCAGGTAATTCCTCTAGTACTGTCCACCAGGACTGGATGCTATGCCTACACCACGGCCCTAGTTCTTGATCAGCCCGAATTTAGCTTAAGCTCCTATCATACCTTGACGATTTAACAAGTGTATGCCGATGTAGGATAAAAAACTGCAAATACGCTGGTGTACATCACTTAAGTTCTAGATAAGTTTTGCATAAGTTAAGAGCATGCTGAAGTACGCTGGTATGCGTGGTAGTACGGCCAGATTGCTGGAAAATTTTGAGCATGCACAAAATCTCTGACGTTTGCCAACGTATGGCTCATATGTCCCACATAAGCGGATCATATGTTGCAGGTACTTTATGCATACGGAGATTCACCTTACGCATATGTCAAAATATGTGGAGATAATGTCTAGCGTACCCAAAACGTATTAATTATTTATGAGTAACGTGTTTTAACATATGTGTAACATATATCAAACTTGCCTCCAATGGATATTGATGTTTGTAGATGTATTTGGCGCGATCCAGTCATACTGAACGTGTTTCTAACACACTGCTGCCATAAAAATGTGTATGTGCTGTGTTTAAGGTGAGTGGTACGGATGGGCTTCAAGCTATGAATGCCAGCAGTACACTAGCATTTGCCGGTATTATGTTCTATATAAGTTAGCAATACGTTGTGTACATGTCCATTTAACATCACTGTTCTGCATATGCCAGCTTTTTAGAGGAATTTGGATGCGTTGGCATATGCTTGTTAAATCGCCATGTGTGACAGGGCCCTTAAGACTATATAATGCCATAAATAAACTGAATGACAGCATTTATGTATAGATGGCAGAGGGCCACGCACAAACAATCATTTTATGAACATTAAAAGCCAGACTAATACTCTAAAGCTTAATTTAAACCTCTGGATTGAGCCTCTGTTGAGCCTATAATGTAGCCTAAGCAGGTTGCCGATGCCGTTGCCAGCATTAATACCTATGCGTGTTGTGGACTGACCTGATGTGTATTAACATTTCTAGAGAGGAGCACGTCAGGTGACAGGGTATGGTGGTTTCCCGAAAGTGTTTCTGGTTACGACGTACCTATGACATTGATTCAACGCAGAAGCATAAATCTGCTGTTTGGACTAGCGATTCTTGTGAAAATGTAAAAGTGTCTGTAAACTATAAACTATGACCTTGATCTTGAGCACAGTTCAGGTGGAGACCCATTAGGAGATCACTGTGTAGAAGTTTTGAAAAAAATCTGACCAATACTTTGGGAGAAGTAGCAATTCTTGTGAAAACAGAAAAGTGCCCGTAAAACAGCAAATTTGACCTTAATCTTAACCTCGCGCACAATTTGGGTGTAGACCCATTCGGTAATCGCTGTGTGCATGTTTGATTAAAATCTGACCAATACTCTAGGAAGAGTATAGATTCTTGTGAAAAATGAACGCATGGACTGATGAGCTAAACGCAAATGATTTTTTTTTTTTTTTTTTGTTTTCTTTTTCATTTCCTTTTTTTTTTTTTGCTTTTTTACGTTTTTTTTAACCAAAAACTATC
>VUQH01001862.1:0-11361 GCA_015106775.1 Etroplus canarensis
GCACAAGAGAAGTGAAGAAGAGAGTGCAGGCAGGGTGGAGTGGGTGGAGATGCGTGTCAGTGGTGCTTTGTGACAGAAGGACAGCAGCAAGAGTGAAGGGGAAGGTTTACAAGACGGTAGTGAGACCTGCTATGATGTATGGTTTGGAGACGGTGGCACTGACAAAAGACAAGGGGTGGAGCTGGAGATGACAGAATTGAACATTTTGAGATTTTCTCTGGGAGTGACCGGGATGGACAGGATTAGAAATGAGTACATCAGAGGGACAGCTCATGTTGAGAAGTTTGGAGACAAAGTCAGAGAGGCAAGGCTGAGATGGTTTGGACATGTTCAGAGGAGGAATAGTGGATATACTGGACAAAGGCTGTTGAAGATGGAGCTGCCAGGCAGGAGGAGAAGAGGGAGACCACAGAGAAGATTCATTGATGTAGTGAAGGAGGACATTCGGAGGGTTGGTGTGAGGGAACGAGATGTAAGGAATAGGGTGAGATGGAGGCAGATGATCCGTGCGGAGACCCCTAATGGGAGCAGCCAAAATAATAATAAAAATAATAATAATAAGAAGCTCTATAGGGGCCAAGAAAGATGGACTATTCTAGTACGTAAGGAAACTGGTAACATCCTTAAAGAGTCATTTGAAAAAGAAAGTTTTCCCAGGGATTCATGTGGTGCTATAAAAAATTAACTATATCCTGGCTACTTCCATATGATTCAAGAGAGTGAGTAGCAGCCATGTGCTGTTACCCAAATGCATGTGATTAACTGATCATTAGCAAGTGTGACCACCTCTATAAAAGGTGGGGAATATTTGCTTGTTTTGCAGCCATAGGACCTGGGCACCTTGCAGTCACTGAGTCAACTATGAATTCCTCTGTATACCAAAGTTAAATGTGAGGCCATCTCTCTCACAGTTAAAACTTCTAAAGCTTGGACCAAATTGGGTCATGCAACAGGACAACAAACCCAAACACACCAGCAAATCTACAACAGAATGTTTGAAAAACAAAATAATCAAGGTGTTGTAGTGGCCCAAAGTCCAGACCTCAACCAGTACAATCTTTGGACCTGAAAGAGAGCTGTGCATAAGTAAATGCCTACAAACCTCAGTGAACTCAAGAAACATGTAAAAAAAGAGTGGGCCAAAATTCCTCCACAATGATGTAAGAACCAGAAAACCATTACTGTACATCAAGCTATTGCTGCTAAAGGTGGTCCTAAAAACTAGATCATGGGTGTACTTAATTATTCACTGCATAAAGTCCTGTGAAAACTTTCTTTTTCTGTACTTTCCCTCAGTAAAGCATGTCCCAATGTTCCAAATCCATATTCTATGCAGTATGTACAATAAAGTAATCTTGCTTTTTAGCTAGAGGCCGAATGATATATAGGTCGATAGTTTTGACTGATATAGGCCACTCATAGATAGACCCACATCTGCACATTTGTTCTCTAATATGAAAACTTAAAATTTAAAAACTATAATGCAGGAAACGATGCTTGGGGTAGTTTAGAAATGGTGTCATCACTTAGTTTACCTTCTTAGCTCTGTCTGCAGCGTATATACTGTAGCTGAGTAACATCACTGCTGAGCAGATCATACTGTAGAGTCATGTGGCGTCTTGATCTTAAGTTGCAAACAACTTTTTTGAAAAAATTCTATTGATATTTTTTACTCTTTAAAAACAGTTTTTGAAAAGTTGATGCCAATAAATTGTCACAAAGAAATATCAAACTAGTGTTCCTAAGATTTAATATTTACATTTTTTTGTTTTTAAATATTCTTTTGGTATCCTAAATATCCTCCTGTAATGTAGTATAGATTTGGGAACAGCTGTAAGTAATTTTTTAAAAAAAATGTAATTCAATTGGAAAGTGAACTTTTATAATTTTTTGCTTGGCTGAGTAAAGACCGCAGAATGTGTGACGGTGTGTCAGGCCTTGTGTTTTCCTTCCTAGGTGTCCATCCATCAACCTCTCCTGCCTTTTAGATTGAAAAATAAAACAAATGTAAGTAAATGTTTCGGGAATCAAAAATGTCATTATCATGATGCAAAATTAAAATAAGATGACTCAGAAAAGTTTTGTTCTGTTTCTTAAATTACACCTCTGTGCCTGAACAGGGAACTAATGAGGTAGACATGGCCATTATGTTCCAAAGAGCCAGCCAGCCATCTGAGGAAGTTGTATTGTTGTCCCTAAGGGAGGCTGCTGCACTGGGCTACCACATCTCGTTGCATGGGTCACGTCTCCTCCTCCGCTGTCCCTACTCCTCTTCGCTCTCGTACTTTGTCAAGGTACTGCACGGTTACCTGGAGATTAGGCCTGCTCATTCGCTTACAGAAATCATTCTGTTTAGTGTCAGAGCTTTGTTTATATGGTTTCCTTTTGTGCTATTCTTGTATTATGTGTCCCAGGAAAAAGGAATTGATTTAGAAATTGTCAGTGCAGCCATCGTGTACAGACTTCAAGGTGACTTCCTGGCTGTTCCCACCACTGTTGCATGCACTGTGGGTTAGTAAATTTATCAGTCTACTACTAAATTATTGTACATTTCCATATTTTGAGGTATGACCCTTATCCTTTTGTGTTTCTTCTATCGCCCACCATCAGATGAAGCTACAACAGATGGCTCTGACCTGCTGTGGACTGCCCCATATATTATTTCTCCACTGGTTCACAGGCAGTTCAAAGACAGAGGTGTGCAAGTTGGAGTGAATGGCCAGGATCTGAGTGAATCTGACATTAAAAAGCATGGTTACAAGATCAGCCTGCAGGAGGGACGAGTGGAGGTCAGGATTTCTGCTGGAGCCAAGGGTGGTCACATTAAGGTATACAAGTAAGATGAACTACAGGACACGGTTGCTAAGCAGGTCCCCTAAGAAAAATCTGAGGTCTCACAACATGTCAATCTTTTTTTTTATTTATTTATTTACTTAGTCTATAACCTGTGATCAGGGTTACAAGCAAGATGATGAAACAAGCAAAAAAATTGTTCCTACTGCTGTAACTGTATGAATAATCAAGTATAGTAAGTGCATTTATTTACAATTTAAGTAGAAGCAGATGCTCCTTATTGTGCGACAAGTGTAACTTTATTTTTGTCTTTATCATTTAGTATTTATGGGTGCTTTCAGTTTTTTACTCATGCCTCTTAGTTTGTAGCTTATTTCTCGATTGTGTTATATGACTTTATGCACATTGGACTCAGACTGGAACAGTATTTCTTTCTGTAATTCTGTCTTTCATTAGAGTGGTGTTGTGAAAGGACAGTACAGTCAGTCTCTGTCTGTGGATCTGTTCTTCATGAGCCAGTGGGAGGACCAGCAGTGGCCTCTCACACAGCACCGCACCCTCAGGCTCCTTAAGACTCCTCTGATCCCACAAACCCTGGTCCTGTTAAACAGTATGGCTTTGTTGGTCCATTTTTTAATTCATATATGTTTAACTCATGAACCATGCAGAGTGTGCTGAAAGACTGGAGGAAACATTTTTTATAAAGAATATACATATCTTCATCTAATGCCAGAGACTCTTTTATAGGGGAGATCAGTTTCCAAGAACCCATCTCAAAATCCACCAATTTAGCAGGTTTGGGATTAGTGTTTCTCAGCTATGTGGACAAAATTGCTTCATGGTTTGCAGGTAATAGACAGACAAACCTGTACAATAGATGTGATTTTCTTCTCATGTACTGTTCTTGCTATTACTTACCAGCTTAAGGTGATAATTAGAAATAAATGTCATATAGTGTTTTACAAAATTGTGTTGTAGCAACCACGGCTTTTAAATTAAAATGTCATTTTCAAGGAACACATTGGTAGGAAGGTAGACTCTTTATTGTCATTTCAAGCATCTAAAGGTGATGTATGAAACAAAATAATGTTTCTCCTGGACCGTGGCGCTACATATAGCTAAGAAACAAACTCAACTAAGATACACGTTAGTGCAAACATATATAAACAGTGCAATAGAGGACATTTAACTAAAGAAAAACAATGACAAGCAGCTCAGAACATTTTGCAGTTCTGATTAGAAATAAAGTGCAAGTGATATTCAGAAAATATGCAAAAAATGTTGAAATATAGATAGATTAAATATTTAGGAGGTCTATTTACATGTATTTAGTAGGACATAAAGATGTCCTATGAAATAAATTTTTTATGTGTGTGTTTATTTGAACCATTTTTCCTGGTACTCTTATACAGAATGTATTTCGCTGGTATTTTTTTTTTAAAGAGAAAAAACTGAATAGAAGCCTTGATGTCGCCAGTGTTTTGAAAATGCATGTCAATATATCTTTCTCGCCCTATATAGGTGAAGTCTCACCGAAAGGATTGTTTTCAGTCTTCTTGGGCCATTTTACTCCTGATGTTTACCTCCGAAGGGTGACTGTAGACGGTGGTGGTGACCTTTTAACTTGGACCCACAGCCAGCTAACACAGAGTGACACAGGTGTAATGGTCTCCAGGCATTCCCACTCTAATGGGACTTACTCCTACCAGCTCAGTGTCCCATTGTCACATGCAAAAATAATCCCAAAGGTGACATTGAGCAACTCTGAGAAGTTTAAGCATGTGTGGAAGATCAGTATCTCTGGAAAAATCATCGTTTTTGTTTTGCTTGTTTGTTTTTTACCTTAGAATATAGGTGGTGGATATAAGACGTACAGTCTTACTTTCATCTTTACTCTTTCCATCTCACCCAGTGGAGAGGTGTTCTACTACAAAGCCACAATAGAGCATAGTGTTGTATATGATGGTGAGTGATTTCATAATTTCTTATCAGCACTCATTCAGAGACATTGAGTCAGTTTTATACGAATAAAATATAACAAAAATTAAATCTGATCATTTATTAAGGTTTTGTCATGATTTCAGGAGTCTTCAGCTACTTTTTTGTTTTAAAGTATCTTTGAAAAGTGTGTTTACACGTGTTTGTGGAATGTCCAATACGTGAAAAAAATGTCCCCACTGATTTTTCATCCATGTTTTCCATAAAATTTTTGTACATGTATGGGAAACATAGTCAACCCATCCAAAAGGGGCCACACGCCAGTGTGCTCCTCATGCCCATCTTGTTCCTGTGTAAATGGAGAGGGTTGCATCAGGAAGGGCATCTGGCATAAAATCTTTACTAAATGTGCGCAGGAGAGATGCTGAACATATTAGACAAAGGATGCTGAAGATGGAGCTGCCAGGCAGGCTGAAAAGAGGAAAACCACAGAGAAGGTTGATGGATATAGTGAAGGAGAACATGCAGAGGGTTGGTGTGACAGAAGAAGATGTAAGGGATAAGAGCTGTTTTAGAAAATTCCATCAATACCAGTGTAATTTAGAAAATGTTAATATTCATTTATGATCAGTCAGCTAGACAACTAGATGAAGAATAAGTGTGTATAACTAGCAGACTGGTGGATATATGAGATGATGGATCTACAAAATAACTGATCTTACAGCACAGAATTAGATATTGACATAAATGGATATTTAATGAAGTGTAAAGTTGAGGTTTAAAAATTAACCTCACTAACATGCGCCTTTGCTGCTTCATATATTTATCCATCTGCAGATTCTGCTTCCCCCATGCTGGAAGGAAAGTGCACAGAGAGCAGCCTCCTGGTCCTGCTGCACCACGGGGCCCAGGCCGAACAGCAGTGGGAGCTCCTTCTTGGAGCCCGCAGGCTGGACTGGGACCTGGTGGAGATGGGTGGATTTATGGTTGAGGCAAAGGAGGAGTACTTGATTGTGAAAATCCCCTTCTCCAGCCCTGTGATGACCTATGAGGTCAATCAATACTTTTTACTCTTATTACCTGCTTTACATCAGCATCATTTTTGTGTTATTTTTCAGTTTCCCTTGTGGTCATGTAGATTAGTACATATATTTCAGTGTCCATGAAAGGCTGTTAATATTTTTTTACCCTGCATTAGTTTTTTTAATCACCCATTTACTCAACTCATAATTATACAAAGATACAATAGGATGAAGATTAGGAACGTTTGCCTAGCCTTGGGTCACAAGCCAGTCTTCTCCTAGTAGGTAGACCCTGTCATTTTAAGCATGTACATGTGATGCATGAAACAAAATAATGTTTCTCCAGGACTGTGGTGCTACATACACAGCTAAGAAACACACTCAACTAAGAAAACAGTGCAAAAATATAAACAGTGCAAGAGAGGACATTTAACTAAAAAAGTGATGACAAAAGACAATGACAAACAGCACTGACCATTTTGCAGTCCTGGTTAGAAATAAAGTGCAAGTGATATTAAAGAAAACATGTAGAATGTGTTGAAATATAAATATTAAATCTTTAGAAGTACATTTTTGAAAAAGTATTTACACACAGTCGGGAAATGTGGAAAAGTCTTTGGATGTTCTGTTAGTGTATGTGTGTGCCTGACTATTGAGCTGTCTGATGGCTTGTGAGCAGAAACTGTTGCACTTTCTGCCAGTGAAGGCCCGAAGCTTCAATACCTCTTTCAAGGTGGTCGGCCACAATCCTGGTAGCTTCATGGATGTGGCCTGTATGATAAATGTCTGTGATGGAGGGAAGAGAGAGTCTGCTGATCTTTTCAACTGTTCTCACTATCCACTGCAGGGTCCTTCGATCAAATACGGTGCAGCTACTGTACCAGATAGTGATATAGTTGCCCAGGATGCTCTCAATGGTCTCTCTGTGCTGGTCCCAAGCCTGGATAAATGGGAGGGTTAGGTCAGGAAGGGCATCTGGCATAAAATCCATTCACATATGCAGCTTCATCTGCTGTGGTGACTCCTTGGGGGGTTTAAAAAAAGGGAAGAGCTGAAAGTACCTTCTACAGAATTTCTGGAAACCATCTCAATGCAAATAGGGGATTTTAACACCTTTTTGAAAATTTCATGAAACAAGCCTTTCCTGAAGTTAAGTAGAGGTTCTTGGCACAACTTCATTTACTTGTAAGGTGCAGGAAGGACAGGTAAAATATTGAACCGGTCAGAACTCTAGCAACATATGTAGAATATAGAGCATGAAAGAATAAGCATTCTTGTAGGTGTCCCATGGCTGATATGTATACGTTTGTTTTGTATCTTTTCCCCATTTCATACCTTATTTAAAAATGTTGTTTGTCATAAGTTTTATAATGGTCCTAATGAAGACCATGAGCAATAGTCTACTAATATAATCACTGGACTCTCCAAAATCTATTTTTTGTGCTTGTTTAAAGTGGATTTCATCCTCCATTATACTGTGACATCACAGTGTAATTTTTGCTGTGATTATGAACCTGTCCTTTATTCCACGTAGGATCTGACATTGCAGGGTCTTGTTGCTATTGTCGAAGTATCTGTTGTGGATGCAGAGTCTTTGAAAATGCAGGACCGTCTTGTCCATAAATGCACATTTCCTGCTAGAGAACTTCTAGGTACATGGTGGAAACTCAAACTAAAGCATAAAATCTCAAAATGTATGGCTGTTATTAGATTTTACTGCTATGTTCATATTTTAGCCTTGACCCTCACATTGTATCTCTGACAGTATGTTTGCCAGAGGGGAGGATAATGGCTATTATTGACACCACCCACACCATCCCACCCACCCAACCGAACCAAACCACGCTGATTGATCCCAACTGTGTTCCCAGTGAGACAGACAGTGCCAGAGCCCTGTTCAGCTTCACCCTCAACTCCTGTGGGACAACTGTATCTGTGAGAGACTCTTGTTTAGAATTCACACAGAATATGTTCTTCCTGCCCTTTTATACAACACCTTCATTTATTTTCAGACTGAGGGAAATTTTTTGGTTTATGAAAACCAAATCAGTTCTTCTCAAGACTTTCTGCCTTTGGATTATCCTCTCATACACAGAGATTCTCCATACAGGTGAGAAATGCACAGTGATCTCAGACTGTTTTTTTGAAAAAGTCAAACTGTAGTCAAAACTCAGGCTTGTCTGTTTTAGGCTGACAATCCAGTGCCGCTACTCAGCAAACGATTCAAGTACATTTGCTATTCAGCATCCTATGAACTCATCTGTGGAAACTTCACCCATCACAGTCAAACGCACACATAGGAAAACTTCCAGCACAGGTGTGTCTGTGTGTGTAAAACACTAATTATGTTGAACTACGACATATTTCAAAGGTCAACATAATCTTGACCTTATACTGGGCCTTGATTCAGCCCCTCAGTTCATTTTATTTCTGAAACAACCCATTTAGCTCTTCCAGTTTTAGGTCTAAGTTCTTCTGATTGGCTGCACCTTGCATGCTGAAGGTTTGAACATAATGTGGGTGGGCTCCTGTGCTCAGAGCCATGTGCTTTAGATGACCATATAAGGATATCAGTTCTGGCTGACATACAGAGCTAAGATTATTAAAAATAATCTGAAACTTAGTGTTTAGAGCAGCATGAAGCCTGAGCGTTTGGTTCATATGAATTACTTATTCACACTGTAACCTCAAACTTTGTCCTGTTTAGTGTGAGCATCCATCACTCTAATAACAGAAAATAGGAAAAAGCACAACAGTTACTCTTTGAAATAATTTTTGCTTTTTGATTTGTGATACTTATGTATAAACATTCACCCTACTCAGGTCAAAGAAAATGGAGGGTGAATTTGGAAGAATAACATATTTAATTCAGGTACTGCTGCTGTGAAACTGTATTTAAATCGACAATTTGGAAAAACACTATATCACTTTCATTTATAATGAAATTGATTTTCTTATATTTTATATAATTTGTGATAATAGTTTATTGTAATGAAGCTCTTGTCTCCTGTTTCCTGGAGTTTCAGCATGGATCACATGGACGCTAATCACTGTGCTGCTACCACTGAAGTGCTGGTTACTGGACTAAATAAAAAAAAAATTCTGTCTCGTTTGTTGCAAGTCATTTTGCTTTTTATTTGTTGTTTGTCTTGACATTGGATGTTAAATCCAAATATTAAGGACTGAACTCATTGAAAGTTTATACTTACCAAGAAATGGCCTATTAATGTGTTTCTAAATCCTGTTCTTACAATAAAAGGGGAAATGGTGAAATGAAAGTCATTTTTAGTTCTTATTTTCTGGTATACTGAAACACAAAAGCACAAGAAGCCCATGTAGATTCACATCAATATGATTAACAAACAAGGTGACCAGATGTCTCTCTGTACATTGTACTACACGGTAATTTTTCATTGTCTCCCTGTCTCGTATCTTGAAACTGTGTCCCACATTTTGACTGGCTCTGCAGGACATGCATTTTTCTAATGTCTGGTTTTTAACTGAAGCATGTAAAGAAAGCAGACATGTCCTTTTATCATACTGAAGTGAAGGTCAGCCTGTCTAACGCTGTGCCATTCAGGTAGTTACAAGTCACCAGAAAGTCACAGGCTTTGCACAATTTGGTAAAAATACTGGAAACTACTTAAAATAAAATTGAAGAAGCAATATATACTGAGAAAGTGTTTTTTCCTCTCTTTTGCTTGTTATTTTTCAGCTTCACACAAGGGGAAATATGAGGTGACGTGAACACAGTACTCGTGACATAACTGGCTAAAATTTTGCTGAACTGGTCAGACATGGTTTAAAAAAGGGTAATAAGTTAAAAAGATGGTTACCAGATAGGACAGCAGCTGAAATACAGGAGTAAGAAACTGACGCATGGGACCAAGAGACTAAACTTCAGCTTCCTTGTGTCCATATTGTATTTACTTAGCAAGAGAGCTGGAAAAATTGTATCTAAATATATATTTTTAAGTTACATGCTAAATATCAAAACACACTTTGCACGCCCCCCATTTATTTTGTTGGGGTCTGGTGACCATACTGTGGAGACATGCTGATATTTAAAACTCCTGTACTGCCCAATTCAAAATGTCTGCCATGAACCTGCTTTGCTGATTGAAAGATGGCTTGATTTCTAACAGGCTACACATGGTGGCATAGCTGCTGCCCAGTGGTGTGGAAATAAAAGCAGGTGTAGCGGAAAGCCTCACATTGTTCCATTGTGGCTAAGTTATACGAAGCAAAGCTGCAGCTTGTGTTGGTCCACTGGTGTAGTTTGCTAGCAACCAGGCTAGCTTTAGACACTGCCATCTGAGCAGTAGCTATGGCTTCTGGTTTTTGCTTCGGGTAAGGTGTTTTCCACAGTAATGTACAAGTTCTAAGATATAGCTGCCTTGCATGAGGCCTATATGCCTTTATCTTACAGAGTGGCTTTACTCCTGTCTCTGTGGGCTGGTTCAAAATGTGATATTCCCAATGGTAAACTCTACATATTTGCTTTTTATAAGAAGTTGCAATGCAAAGGCCATCTGTAACATTCTAGTTAATCGTACAGGAGTTCATATGGAGTGTCGTGATCGTTACTTCATGATAGCTGTTGATTTATCAGTCACTGGGAGTGAACCGCGCTTTGAAGCTGTTGGTAAGTCTTGAATAGAATCTTCACTAACTGGCTGTAACTCCTTGCTGAATATCTAATGCAGGTGTGTTAAGTCTTAAATTCTTGGATTCTCCTTCAGACAGTACAGGTGTACATGCCATCACTGAACAGTCTGCAGCACAGTGTGGATACAGCATTAGTACTATCCCTTTTCTGGGCCACATGGAGTTCAGAGCCTCTTACTTCAGCTGCCACACTGATAACAACGTATGTGCAAACAGTTTTTACTACATGTAAAGTGAGTACGGCGTAACTAGTCCGCTGCGGTTACAATTCTACTAGTCTGGTGTCTTGTACACATAGGATGATGAGGTGTTCATGTTCAACTTCAACCTGGTTGCAACACATGAAGGAAAGGAGGCTACCTATGCACTGAACAAGACCTGTATGCTGTTACTACCCTGGTCTCCCAGAGAGGTTACCTGTGAGGTCAACTACATGGAAGTGAGCTTGGATGCATGTGGTAGCAATTTGAGGGAACTGTCCAAATTTCTTACTACTCCTGGATTTTCTACAGGTGTCTGTGAGGAGTGAAACAATGTGTTCATCTGAGAGAAGTATTCATGACTTGGATTCTGCTTTAAAACCTGTATGTTCCAAATTGGCTACTACTGAATTTGATTCTTGCATATAGCTGAAATGACTTTAAAATCAAGTATAGCTTTCTTGAAATGTTGTCTTTTTAGGCCCTCTACTCAGACTGGCAGGTGATGTTTCAAAGAGCAGAGGAGCAGTTTCCACCAATCAACCTCTCTGAAGCTCAGAAGCTGGGCTACAGGTTTATTCTTACAGATGGGAGGCTGGTGTTTCGCACACCATATCAACAACCTTATTCTTTCAGTACTGAGGTAACTGAATAAGATGCAACACGGGCTCTTTTTTTTTTTTTTTTTTTTTTTTTTTTTTTTTTAAAAATATTTTTTTTTATTTTTTTTGTTTGTTTTG
>VUQH01001862.1:13102-33685 GCA_015106775.1 Etroplus canarensis
AAACTGTGGGGGGGCCCCCCCCCCCCCCTTTCTTTTAGAACATCACTTTGAAGGGGTTCTTGGGAACTTTTGAGCTCCTTGTGAGGGCTCGTAAAACATCAGAAATCCAGGCCTCCGCTGTCAAGACGTGCTTGTTTGATCCTACTGAATTTATTAGTAAGGACATCCTGTCTAAGAGCAAATTGTCTTAAAGTTGAGACAGTGTTAAAACCATCTCCCTCTGCAGTGTGTTCCCCTGATGGGAGGATGACTGTGGTGGCTGACTTGTCTCTGGCAGTCCCAAGTAGAGGGAGTCCAGAGAAAACCAGCCTCAGGGACAAATCCTGTGGACCTGAGAATGCAAGTGGCACAAAAGCTCTCTTCTCTGTTCCAGTGAACAGCTGTGGTGCTATAATCAAGGTAGTGCAAATTAAAGTTTGTAGCTTCTTTACATGTGTACCCTACAACTTTTTTTTTTTTTTTTTTCCCCCCTCCCTCTAGCTGGGTAAGGAGTCTGTGACCTATGAAAATGAGATTTTCTTCAGTGCTGAGATGGATCCTAGGGACTTGAGCACTAATACTGACAGGTATACATCTTTAGCCTTGGCTGTCTGGGTTTCTACCACCCATCAGCTTCCATGATGACAAACCTATGCTTGTACTCCAGGGTCACACTGCAGTGTACATATGCTGTGGTTGGACTACATGCCCTCTTCTCCATGTACAAGTTTGAGTCCAACACAGTTGGTGTTGGCCACATCATGCATTCCAACCGTATCACTGAAGGTAAGCGACTCAGTGGCTTGACTGGTTCTTAAAATTAACATGCTAAACTTGTGGTCTCACTCTAGGTCCCACAGTAGAGCCCACTACAGCCTCCACTACCAGGCATGCCACACGACTTCTCTCAAGAGCTCGTTATCGGCCTGCTCAGTACATCAAAGTTTCCAATTTTCTACATAGTCTCTCAAACAACGGTAATTCTCTAAACCTAGTAGAATTTGCCAGTATAAGCATGACATGTCTAAGATGTATTCTCTTCACAGGTCTACAAGGATCTTCACAAGTTGAAATAAATGCTCTCATTTAAAGGATTGTAAACTCTGGGTTTTTCTAAAATCTGAATAAACATTTGTAAACACCACTCATCAGTGGAGAATTAATCATTTGACCTGTTCATGTGAGAAATTAAAACTGACACGCCACATAGCTCCTAGGGTGGTGCTCTTTTCCATAACAAATCTGGCATTTAAAGTGTGCCCTCCAGATGCTGGAAGCTGCATAGTTAACAGGTCATAACCCAAGTAGGGTTGCTGTAAAAGTGGTGGGCCATACCTCTAAGTGTTTTGAATCAGTTCCTTTGCCACAAATGTAGTTTTTAAAAAGCACCTGGCCATGCAGTCTACTTGTACAGACTTGTAACTGGGTGGTTCTAAAGCACTCACTAAATGGAATGCCACCACTGCAACAAGGCAGTTTAGACTTTCCTCCGAGATTCTACCTGTAAGTGACATTGAAGTAGTTTGAGAACAAGCAGTTCAGGGTCACCAAGATGGTGTATTAGTTCCAGGTCTCTGGCATTATCTGCTCAAACCATGCCAAGAGCTTCATGGCATGGTTTCCATGGCCAACCAGCTGCATGCTAGTCTTACAAGCATGATGCCATGTAGAGTTACAATTTCTCAATGTGAAATGTCAGAACAGTGGCTGCTGTAAAGCTTGGAGGGATGATGCTATAGGGTTGGCCTGGGCCTGTTAATTCTAGTGATTTTGGGGGGGGGGAATCTTAAGGTCACCAAGACATTTTGGAACAGTTTGGGGAAGACCCTTTACTGCTCTAGAATAGCTGTCCCCCAATGCTTAAAGCAAGGTCCATAAAGGCATGGTTGGACTGACCCACCCTGACTTCAACTCTATGAAACACCTTTGAACTAGAACAGATTTTGAGCCAGGCCCTCTCATCCAGCCTCACAAATGCTCTTCTGGATGAATTGGCAAAAGTTCCTAGAGGCACACTCAAATCTTGTAGAAAACCTTTCCAGAAAGTGGAAACTGTTAAAGCTGCAACGGGGAGACCAACTCCACATAAATGTCACAAATCTCATGTAGGTGGCCCAATACTTTTGCCTATATACTACATGTGAATTTCAGTATTAATACATTTTGCATGACTGAAATTTGCATTTCAAGAAAATCATGTAGGAAATGGATTGGCATCAGTTAAGCACTTTTGTGGTCTTACCGACCATTCAAAGCTCTTTACTGCTACGTTGCAAGTCACACCCATATGATACTTTATTCTGTGAAATTTAAAATAAAAATTGTGTTGATCACATAATTAGGATTAAACTCAATTATTTTGGTTCTTTAGTGGAACATGGTGTGAAACCTGACTTGCTTCCTTTGAAGGCATGGTTTGCTTTCATTTTACTTGTTTAGGTCAACTGGTGATATTATGGAATCTGTCACATCCTTGGCTTTAACTGGAAATTTCTTGAGTTCCACATCAATGGTCTAG
Organism: Etroplus canarensis; assembly: GCA_015106775.1. Lineage (NCBI taxonomy): Eukaryota > Metazoa > Chordata > Actinopteri > Cichliformes > Cichlidae > Etroplus > Etroplus canarensis. The sequence goes on from VUQH01001862.1 coordinate 15,600, forward strand.
GGCAGTGGTTCCCAAACTGTGGGATGCAAAGCCACTGCAGGTGAGATGTGGACGACCAGGTGAAAAATATAAAGTGAAACCAAAGTAAATGTTTTTTATATAAAAAAGAAAAACACCTGCTGATGCTATTGCGCTGATAATATGCGCTTTTAAGTAAAATTCCAAATGGATCCTATTTATTTTTAGTGATTGATAAAATTCTGGGGTGTGGGATGTGCATTTTTGTGTGGTGTTGGGTGGAAACTTCAGCTTCTGAAGTGGCACATGCCAAAAAAGTTTGAGAACCACTGATCAAAGGTATCCTGTTACAGTGACGATCTTGTAAAAATTAACTGTCACATTGCTAGGCAGTCAGCCCTTTAGCTCAACATGGCAGCTCAGTGTAAACTATCCTCTTTAGGTCAAACAGGTCTCTTTCCCAAATTTTCCATTTCCTGCTGTGAAAACACAAAAGAACACAGAACCAAGTGGAGATAATGAAAATCAACACAGAAAATTACAACCTTGTTTGGGTTTGATGAGCTACTCAAGTGGCACACAAGTCAAGCTCATGCTGTGTTAGTTTCGGCCTTCAGTAATTAGTCAAGCAGCTCTTGTTATGAAGGCCAAATTTAGAAAATGTTTCCATCAGAGAATCCATCACTAAGTATTCACAACAAACAAGAGCATTGGTTCATAAGTGGCTAGTGGGCCTACTGTATAGTAGCAAAGCATGTCATATTTGCCCTACCTGATGTTTTAGCCCCCAAATGATCTTTGATGAAACTTATCTAATTTCAAATTACTAGCCTGATAAATGCACCAGTTAAGAGTGGGTTGTCCTCTGACTGGAAAGTTGGTGGTTTGATACCTGGTTGCTCCAGTCTATGAGTCAAGGTGTTCCTGGGCAAGACATGGACTGTAAATAGCTCCTGATGCATTTATCAGAATGTGAATGTGTGTGTGATATGTGTTAATGAGACAGTAAAAAGTGCATTATAAGTACCAGTAAATTTACCATGCTCTCTTACTGGCAGAGGCTGTCATGTACTACATGTGCTACTACTGATTGTGATGATCCATGGAGTTAAAGAATGAAAACAGGGAGGTGATGGAACCAAAGCAACATACAACCCACTAGTAAGCACTTACAGTAATAACAAATATCATTGCAAGGTGTAAAAAACAGTTAAATTCATGCTTTCATTTATTGATGCCATGCAAGTCCTCCATGATCTGCTGGGGGTGCTGCAGCCTCCTTCCTCCAACCATGTGGTCTTACTTCAACTTATAATGATCCAGTGAGGATTTAAACAGGAATTTTGTCTATAAAAGTCCAAAAAGAGACATTTAAGATCTAAATGTGTGGACAAGTGATTGCAGAGGTGTTTTAGTAGACGTTAAAGTTCTTACAAAAGGAAAAATCACATTTTGAAGTTGCCTACACAAACAGGGCTTCCACACCTTAAGCGCACACCATTTATTAATATCAAGAAATGGAACTATATCAGTACTACCTATACTACACTGCACTGCACTGAAAACTTCCTATCTACCCATGGCAGGAAGCAAAAGCCATAGATATTTATGTGTTGGCAGTGTCATGTCTTCCCTGGCCTAACAGAGGCTCTCGAGCGACACACTCACAGGTGTAACCTATCAGTAATCAAATCATCTTAAAATTAGTGGCAGCTGATCTAAAAATCCACCTGGTGGGTTAAGAAATGGGCTAATAAAAGCTACTGAGCCCACACAGTACAATTAAAGTGATCTAGATACACTCGAAAAGTGACTCACTTCAGGTTGTGTTGGTCAGCAGGTGTAGTTTGCTAGCAGTCAGGCTAGCTTTAGACACTCCCAACACATCAGTGGCTATGACAGTTAACTTTAGTTTTAGGTAAGCTGCTTCACTGGCTATGTATAACATTAATTTCTACTAAAATATGTTCTCACACTTGCTTTTGTCTTGTAGTGTGGCCTTCCTCCTGTCTGTGTGGTCAGCTGCAAGATGTGATCTTGTTCCAGAGGGTAAAATATATACTTATTTTTGTATGATTTAATAATAAAAAAAATTCGCTCTATTTAGAATTTGTGGTGTTCATGCAGGAGTTTATATGGAGTGTCATGACCGTTACTTCATGATAGCTGTTGATCTTTTCTTTATTGGAGAGGAACCTCGCTTTAAAGCTGTTGGTAAGTTGTCCTGCAAAATTTCACTACCACCATGGAGGTTCTACTCAAACTTATTTTATGTTGCACAAATACTGAGCTGCATGACCATTGTAATATCCTTTTTAGACAAAACAGGAATGTATGCTATCACTGAAGAGTATGCTGCAAAGTGTGGCTACACTATCAGTGTTCTCCCTCTTCTGGGCCACATGGAGCTTAGGGCCTCTTATTTTAGCTGCCACACTGACTGCAAAGTATGTGCAAACACTCAACTCAACGCTTGCATGCTTCCTGCTGCCTAAAGAGAATAAGGTTTTGACGCCTTTCTCCCCTGGATTTTTCAGGATGGCGCGTTCTCATTCAGTTTCAACTTGATTGTAACACGTGATAAAGAGGAGGCCATCTATGCCCTAAACAAGACTTGCACTTCACCTCTCCCCTGGTCTCCCAGAGAGGTTACCTGTGAGGTCAACTACATGGAAGTAAGTGTCTTATTCTTTTAATTTAAAAAAAAAAAAAAGTTTTGGTGTATTAAAATGGTTCAGATATTAAATTGAATTCACTGCAGGTGTCTGTGAGGAGTGACTCCATCTGTACTATTGAGTCAAAGGAAGACAATAAGAACTCAGTCAAAACTGTATGTTTTAAGCATCAAAGTAAGTTCTCACCTCATGAAGTAAATTGTATTAAGATCTTAAACTTCCTTCCAGCCACACAGCTCCACGACCTCAGACTGGCAGGTGACCTTTCACAGGCCAGAGGAACAGATTCCACCCATGAACCTGTCTCAAGCTCGGAAGCAGGGCTATGAGTTTGACTCAGCAAATGGAAGGCTCGTATTCCGTACGCCGTATGGACAACCCAGCTCGTTTAGCTTCAAGGTGAACCACATAATCTCAATATGTGAAGCACTGATGCAGATAAGGGCTTAACTCAAATTTCTCTCCAGATTGAGGATGTGCCAGTGGAGGCAGTCCATGCAACTATGTTCTCCAGACAAAACTGGGTTGTCCTCATGGTTGACCTCCTGGCTGCTTGCTCCATGGGTCAGTAATGGTCTTTATTTCTCTCAGTGACTTACACATATAAAGATATGGACTTGTAATCTTGGTCTCACCTAAACAGATGAAGGATCATTTGACGACAGTGGCTACATGATCTGGAAAACTCCAGAGGTGCTGTACCCCAGTTTTGATGGCTCACAGATCAGGCTTGGACTTGGTGGCGAACTTGTGGAGCAGCAAGTTGCAGAGAAGAAGGGCTACACTGTGGAGAAGCACAAAGACACAGTCCATATCAGCATCCCTTATGACACTGAAGGAGGCTACAGGAAGGTCAGATTGATACTCAAGTCTTTTTAATAAGATTCTCACCAGCCTTTACATTCTAAAATCAACTGGGAATGGAATAGATCACATAAAAATCTTTGCAGTGAGTGTTGAGGCTAGCTCTTGGATTGCTCAAATGTTCTTTTCAGTAAGGCAGGCTTGCAGTGAACATGTAGAGATGTTCAACTAGTTACTACTATGGCGTTTGATCAGTTTAATTTAACTTCACAATTTATGAAATACCAGCAATCTGAATTTATGCAAACTGCATTTATGTTTCAGAGCTTTGTTAATGGCAGCCTCTACGAGTTTTATGTCTTTGACCTCTGCTTGGAGCAGATCTTGGAAGGTCATGATTCTGTACAGACCATGGTCCAGTTTCGCAGGATTCTGTTTACTCCCCTGTTGCCCTGTCTGATTTTCATTGATAATCAAACCATCCTTGAAGAACATGCATTCACCGTCTATCTTGGAGATGTCCCTGAAGATGTTGAGTTGGTTTCTGTCCAGCTGAATGGAAAAGAATTTAGACTGCCACTTGCCAACGCAAGCACCTACAAACTCTCAAAAGTTAGTCACCTCAACCACACCTATGGCTACACTCTGAGGGTGCCTTTCCATGATCCTGTTGTCATACAGAAGGTAAAAGGCCTTGAATTATGTCAGTCAGCATGTTGGCTTCAATCTGACTTGTCTCAAGCAAACTTTGTATTTGCCTTCTCCTAGTTCTTTATAGAAGATGCAGTTCTTCAATATAAGCTGGATATCAACTACACTCTGACTGTACTGCCTGGAAATGATCCTTATTACCACTTGGCACCTATTGTGGCATTGTTCACAAATGTCTGTAAGTTATTTGGTATGTGCACAGTACTGGTAACAACATGAAGAAGGGTTAATAGTCCTGTTTTTGACAGTCCCTCCAGCCTTTGATGCCAGCTGCTCCAAGTCTGGGATCCGCTTCAAGCTGGACCACCAGCCTCTTGAGTTCTTGTGGAAGATCACAATTGGTCCAGATGTGCTAACATCAGAATTAGCAGACCGGCGTGGCTACATCATGAGCAATGATAGCCAGAGTCTGCTGCTTGATGTGCCGCTCTTCACTCATGGGTATGAATACCAGGTGAGATGAGGATGGGACTTCTAGTTCATGGTTTCCTTTAGTTTTTGTGAGCTCAAGTTGTTAAATGGAGAACAAATGTCTTTACAGGACATCACTTTGATGGGATTCTCTGGAACATTTAAGATCCTTGTGAGGGATCAGGAAAAATCAGAAGTCCAGGCCTCTACAGTCAAGACATGTCTATATAATCCTACTGAATTCATTTGTAAGGGCATTCTGTCTTTATTATAAGTGGTCTTATAGAGATGCATTGCTAAAATACATCTCCATCTGCAGTATGTTCCCCTAATGGGACTGTGACTGTGGTGACTGACTTGCCTCTGGCTGACCCAAGGGGAGGAAAACTATCAGAAATTACCTTGATGGACAAATCCTGCAGACCTAAAGATACAGATGGCACAAGAATTCTATTTTCTTTTCCAGTAAATGGCTGTGGAGCCATATTTCAGGTAAATGTTGTTTATAAACAATGGATCTTCTCTGTGCTACTGTGTCTGACACTACTCCTTCCTGCAGCTTGGCAATGACAATGTGACCTATCAAAATGAGATTTTATACAAGAATTATCTGAGTACAGCAGACTCGGTTTCCCATGATCTCACTGAAAGGTTTGCATCTCCAAAAATTCTAATGCTAAAGTTTCAATTTTCCTGTGCTGATCCATGACATTGATGCTGTTGGCTCACAGGGTGCTTGTGCAGTGTACATATCCTCTGTCTAGTCTCCACCAACTCTTCACAACATACAAATTTGTATCTGACACAGTTGGATTTGGCAAAATCATCCACACAGTGCAGCTCATGGCAGGTACAGTAAGATTTTCACCTGCTGTATATTTTGTGGGTGTTTTGTATGTTCTGTGTTTTTAAGTTTGAGCAATTTTAACTTATCTCTGTCTAGGTCTGCAACATCCAACTACCAAGCCCACTACAATAGCAGGTGTGATTGAAACCACACCTGCTATTGCAAGGCCAATTAGAAAACCTGTTGCATTCAGGCCTGGCGTCCGTCCATCTGCTCAGTACTTCAGAATTTATAGACTTGCTAATGGTCAAATGTGAAGCAACCCATTTGTCTGGACATCTTTGCAGGTGCTGGAAAAAGCCACAATGCATTTTTAAACAGACAAATATTATTAAAGCTGTCTCTAAAACTAGCGCATGTGTTTGTGTGGGTTTGTGTTGTTTGGGTTTTTTTTTTGTATGAACACTATTTTACAGACAAAATGTAGACACAGAAAGTTGAACATTAACATGGAGAGGTTTTATCATACAAGGAAATGATGTACAGAAATTTATTCCACTTACTAGTCAATTTAATGGCTGCACCAAATGGCAAGATGACCCTGTAATAGTGTGGTGTGTGTTTGTTTTTTTGCCCTAAGATGAAGAGAAGTCTGAAATTTAATTTTTTATTTAATTTTTTTTAAATAAACCCAGAAGGGTGAGAAGGCTATTTGGTTTCAGGATGACTCTTGGTGTTAATCATCATACTCGGTACCATTGTTGGGAGTACCCATAGGACTTTGCCATACCAAAAGCTCAACTGAGCACTCAATTTGGCACTTTATAATCTTGGAGATGGGTGACTCTTTAAAGTGGGCATCTCAAGTGCCCAGCTCTGCTGTACAGAAGCTGTATCAAACTGCCAATCAGGAGAAAGTTGGCTTAAAGGGAGAGGAAGTAGACCTGCTTGCATCAGATTGGATGAACTAAAGAGCTTAACTAGTGTCCAATGTTAGATCCTCACTGGTCACCTAAAGTATTCCTGCTCAACAATCAATCACATGTCAGCAACTCAATGCAGATATGGTCAAGAAAACTTGCTAAAGCTCAAATTGAGTATCAGAATAAGGGGAAAATTAGATTTGTCACTTTGAATGTGGTATGGTTGGCTGTGCCAGATGGGCTGGTCTCAGTATTTCAGAAACTGCTGAACTCTCTAACTTCTCTTCACCCCAACCAGTCAATACAGATCAGAATCAAAATACTTTAATCCCCAGGGTGGAAATGGCTGCCCCTCCCTTTGTTCTGCCAGAGGTCTCTCCCTGTTAAAAGGGAGTTCTTCCTTCCCACCATTGCCAAGTGTGTGCTCATAGGTGATTGAGGTTTTCTTTCTGAAATTGTAGGGTCTTTACCTTACAATATAAAGCAACTTAAGGCAGTTTTTGCTATGAATTGGTGCTATATGAATAAAACTGAATTAAACTACTGGGATTTTCCCAAACAACCATCTCTATGGTTTACAAAGGCCTCAAAGAGGAAAATACCCAGTGAAAGGCAGTTCTCTAGGTAAAAAAGCCTTGTTGATCCCAGGGGTCAGAGGAGACTGGCCAGATTTCTTTAAGGCATCACTAAGTCAAATAAGCACTGGTTAAAACCAATATATGCAGAAGAGCATCTCTGAATGCACAAGATGTTGAACTTTGAAGCAGATGAGCTACCACACTGGGTGCCACTCGTGGCAAGTAAAAACAGGAAACTGAGGCTGCAATTTGCACGGGCTCAACAAACTCAGGCAACAGAAGATTGGAAAAATGTTGCCTGTTCTGATCAGTCTTCTGCTGTGACATTCAAATGGTAGAGGGTCAGAATTTGGTGTAAAAAAAACATGAATGTATCAACAGCTCTGGCTGTTGGTGCTGCGGTGGTGTGGGGGATATTTCCTCGGCACACTTTGGCCCGCTTTGTACCAGCTGAGCATCATTTAAACACTATGGCCTGACTAAGTAGGTCTGACAATGTCTACCCCTTTATGACCACAGTGTGCCTATCTTCGTTCCATAAATCAACCAGCAGGTGTCGCTGGTGGTCGCTCTTTAGCAGAAGTACCGATTTTGTTTCTTTCTATTGGGACTGCACAAAGCAGCTTATGTTATAAAAGCAGTACTGAAAAGTTACATGTATGCAAAATTGTTTTACCTTGATGTCACCTTCAAAGGATCAAGGTACCTTGAAGTGCAACATGTCTGGGCATGTCTTGAGGAGGGGAGTGGGTAGTTAGGACACCTTTAGGTTTCTTTGATGTCAGTTTGTGTGTCTCTGTGTGTGCTGTGTGTGTAGTGTAGACATTGGTGCCTGTATGCTGTGAACGTTTTAGAAGGCGTTAAAGCTGCAACGGAGTTTTCATTTTTAAAATCTATTTACTAATCAACTCTGCCCAGGAAATTTACAGTAGCTTAGACGCAGCTTTTAACTCTCCAGCTACAAAGCTGAGCGACTATGAACCGAGAAGAACAGTTACTGGTGAGTTTTCTATCATATATGATTATTTATTTTGACGACACACTCAGGTCTTGGAGGGTCGTGGTGGTGGATTAATCGTTTTTCCGTGTTTCTCCTCAATCAGACCCCCAGGAAAACGGTCCTGCCGCCTCTCTCCATTAGAACCCTGCATCACCCCTCCTTCCTGCCCCTGTACACAGCAGCAGGTCTTCCACACCACGGTCAAGGAGACAGTGAGACAGGTGAGACACTTCTACCTAAACCTGAGTCCGAGTCTGCAGCTTCTGTGACCACTTGCTGTTTTCTCCCCAGTTCACCCCATCACACCAGCAGAGTTCTTCTACACTGATCCCACCATGGTCCGTGGGAGGAGGATCCCTAATAAACTGAGGAGGTCAAAGGTGAGTGAGAGAGGACTTAATGAACCCATAAACAGAACAGGCGCTTTCTTTGATGTTTCAGCGTTAGAAGAGTTGGGTCCTGGATGGCACAATACAGTAGAAACTGAGTCCTGCACAATACTGAAGGTTCAATATACAACCCCAATTCCAAAAAAGTTGGGACATTGTGCAAAATATAAATAAAAACACAATGTAGTGATTTGCAAATTCCGTACACTGATATTTTATTCATAAAAGAACATAGAAAATGATTCAAATGTTGACAGTGAGACATTTTGGTATTTCATGAAAACTATCAGCTCATCTTAAATTTGCGCGTCTGAAAAAAAGTTGGGACAAGAGCAAATAAAAAAGGCTAGAAATGTCAGTGGTACTAAAAAGAAACAGCTGGAGGAACATGTTGCAGGTAATAAAGTCAATTGGCAACAGGGCAGTAATGTGATTGGGTACAAAAAGATCACCTTAGAGAGGAAGCGTAAAGATGAACGAGTTTCAGCAATCTCTTAGAAACTGAGTCTAAAAATTGTGGACCAATTTCAGAATAATGTTTCTCAACATAAAATTGCAAAGACTTTGAATATTCCATCAGCTACAGTACATAATATCATCAAAAGATTCCGAAAATCTGGAGACATCTCTTGCGTGCGAGAGAGACAGCCAAAAACCAATACTGGATCCTGGGGATCTTTGGGCCCTCAGGCGGCACTGTATTGCAAAACATGCTTGATTCTGTCATGGAAATCACTGCATGTGCTCAGCAATACTTCCTGAAATCACTGTCAGCGAACACAGTTCAGAGTGGCACCCACAAATACAGGTTACAGCTCTATCATGCAAAGAAGAAGCTATGTGTGAACATTATCCAGAAATGCTGCTGACTTCTCTGGGTCAAAGCTCATTTAAAATGGATTGAGGCAAAGTGGAAAACTGTTCTGTGGTCATACAAATTGAAATTCTTTTTGGAAGTCATGGACACTACATCCCCCTAAAGAGAAGAGGGTATTGTTATCAGCACTCAGAACAAAAGTCTGCATCTCTGATGGTGTGGGGTTGCGTTAGTGCTTATGGTACTAGCACCTTGCACATCTGGAAATGCACCATCAGTGCTGAAAGGTACATACAGGTTTTGGACCACATCTTTTTCAGGGAAAGCCTTGCATATTTTAGCAAGACAATGGTTAACTGCATACTGCAGGGGATGCTACACAGTAGTAAACATGGCCCGGTTCCAACTGGTTTTGAGACTTGTTGCTGTCATCAAATTCAAGATGAGCTAGCATTTTTCATGAAATAGAACAAACAGCATTTGTCCTCTCAAATAGTCTTCTAGATGGATGGAGAAAACTTCCCACAGACACACTCCAAAATCTTGTAGAAAGACTTCCCAGAATATTGGGAGTTATTATAGCTGCAAAGGGGGACTGACTCCATATTAATGCCTATAGATTTAGAATGGGATATCATAAAAGCTTAGTAGGTGTAATGTGTAGATGGCCCAGTACTTTTGTCTGTACATTATATACGAAAGAAACATAGCAGCCGTGTAGCGTTTCCTTGTGAGACACTTTGAGAACCCTGAGTGGAGAGCTTATGGAGGACCTCAGACAGATGAAGACTTTAATAAGATTGGCTTAGTCCTATTAAATGGAGCTAAGACACTGAACCAAGTGGATAGAGGGAAATGGAGACCAAAGGCCAAGGAGGAGGCAGTGTGTTTTCAGTCATTAAATGGGATCAGCTATATGTGTTTGGAAATATACATCTGTACAGATGTGGAAACTGCAAGAAGAGCAGTTTACTTTTCTTTACTAAATAAATAAAAATTGAATGTTTTTAAAGCTAAATGCTGCAGTGCTTCCCTTCATCTTCTATAATTATTTCTGTCAGGTATTTGATGGCTTCCAGCTCAACACTCCACTACCCATTATGTCTGCCTGTCTGGCCCCCCCAAACTGTCCAGATCCATTCAGATCAGGACCACACCCCACCAGAAACCTGGGCAGTCAGACTTGGAGATTACACACCATGAACCCTCAGGTGCAACCAAGGCAGGTTATCCTCCAGCTTACCCAGGAGGAGGAACAGGCCATTACTAACCTGCTTAAACTACACCACCAAATCGACTCACCCAGTGTTGCTGACTCAAACCCCAGCCCATTCCTCAGTCATCCTAGCTCTAAGGGTGATGAGGATGCTCATGCTGATGTGCAGTATCTGAGGGAGGCTGGTGTTGGGAATAAAGGAAGAGGTTGGTCAGATACAGAGCTTGAAGCAGCTGACACGCTTTCCAGTTGCTTTAAACTGAAAGAGGTTGACTTAACAGCAAAAACACATCCTAGTCCTCTGCTGTGCCAAAGCACTCAAACACACCAGGAATCTGATTCATTAGTAACTCCTGACCAAAACTGCATCGATTTAAGCTGCACAAGAGAGAATGGAAACATTTGGTCTCCTGAGGACAGGAGTGCAGTCCTTGAAGACGACTTACTGTTAAAGCCGCCCGCAAGTGTCATTGGAGGTTTTTCGGAAGTGAAGGAACGGGTGCTTTCAGATTTAGAGGAAGATGCCGTGCATGCGCTCCTGAACCTAAGAGATGCGGTTATTGTACAGTGATTGTGTTAGCCCTTCTAGTTCTTGGTTATGTTGTTCTTAATATGGAAGCAAGAACCTGGGCATTTTGTCGAAGAAAACAACAGCAGTATTTCCATGTTTGCATTGCATAAGCTTTGTTGTGTGCTGTAAGAATGTTGAGCCTCAGACCCAGCTAAAAAGACAAAGGTTTTATTAAAAGATGTTTTGAAGAAGAAGCACCCTCTCATAATTTATCACATATTGTAGATTTACAGTGTTTTCACAAATAAAATCCCATCTTCTGATGCCCTGCAGGGGGGGCTACAGCACTACGCCACAGGGGCTACTGACAAGCTAACAAGCTGGTCAGCAGCACAACCACTAAAACATAAAGACAGTACAGCTCAGACAACATTTACATGCACAGCTCTAATTCTTAAAATTGTCACAACAGAATTCCTAATGAGTACTTTTCTATTCAATAAAAGGCACTTCATGATTTTATGTGCACAGGTTTGTTTTCTGGTGAGATTTTAAAATGTTAACATTGTTGAGTCTTTCAGTCCAGATGTTTTTTTAGACTCCATATATTCTGTATGCAAGCCACCGGAGGGGCATAGCAGGAATAAGAAGATATAATTTGTGTAGTGACAGCCAAAGGCATTTCCAGCAAACACCAAACTCGTGCCTCAGCACACTGTTAAGACATTTTTACAACTGCTCCGGTGATGCCATGAATGATTGGCATGTGACTTTGGCAGGTCGCAGCAGTGTGTGAGGAAGCATTGATGTAAAGCTGCACACTTACAGAAGCAGGCTGACCCTAATGGTGAGAGAGATGTCTGTCAAATGCAAGCATGTATACACCACATACTTTCTTGAAGCATCAGTAGTGAGCTGCTGAAGTGCACACACACACTGCAGCAGTGTGAATGCAGGTTCAGTGTTTCATGGCCACCCCCTTCTGCTTTTACCTTTCATTTCCTGTTTTTTAGAAACTGACCGTCTAAGCAACACAGTCCCTGAATAACCTCAGCAAATGTTTGAGTGTCCCTTTAAAAGTTATTTATTGTAAACATCTATTGGTCTACTGAAGAGTGCGGGTCTTGTTGTTGGCAACCAAGCTTGCTGCCTGCATGACCCTGTAGCGCTCCCGGAGGTTTCTCCTCCTCACGTGCTCATTGGTGATCTCTAAGACGTTCGCCACTGGGAACCAGCCCTTCTGACCGTCTGACAGGCGAGTTCCTTCATACCAACCTGATGGGGAGAAAAAATGAGGAGAAACGGGAGGACAGAGGGAGGAGGACAAACAAGAGAAGGGGAAGATTGGAGGTTTCTGAATTGTCCATGCAAGAAAGTCAAAACGAATCAATAAACTGCTAAAGTGGAGGGTTGGATGATGGAGGCAGTTGTGAGGTTTGGGGTATATAAACAAGCAGAGTTGAGGGAGGTGATACAAAACCATGTGAGTACATAGAACTGTGTGGATCACACTGATAATACACTGCTACACTGATAAGAGCCAACAGAAAACGGAGGCAAGCAGTTTCGGTTGCAGAAGTGTGAATAAACTTTTCCAAGCTTATTTTATAACCAAAAACCCCAGCAGCTCGTGCTTACCCTCATTGGTTTTGCGGATCACGTTGATAATTTCAGTGGGCTCCAGGGTGAGCTCATCCGCTTGCTGGGCGATGTACTGCTCCACACACTGCACCTGTGGACAGTCTGACATCCACAAACACACAACTAAAAATGTGTAGATATGAAACACACAGCATTGCTGAATGTGCAGCGTGTGTGCATCCTCACCCCAGTCCTCATAAATTACTTCGTTTTCATCGCCATCTGGCTTGGTGGGGTTGGGGAAAGCTGCCATCCACCTGTGCATGTCTGACCTGTTGACAGAAGCAGCTTTAAAATAAATGAAATATATGAAGGAAGGAGTCATACTGATGATGTCATCCCTGATATAGCAGCAGGAAGAAGTTTTACTTAATTCCAAGGTGTGCAGTGGGAGAGGAGGTCAAAATTCCAACAACACTAGTGATAAGCAACTAGACCAACTTGTTTCTGCTTTAGGCCTTTATCAGGTTCACTGTAATCTACATTTTTCTAGGTGCCTAAACTTGGCATCTTAAATCTTTACACTGCATGTTGGCATTTAGGACACATCTAGAAAGTTTTTGTTCTAAAGATTCTTAGAACATTACCATTCAGTGTTCTCGTAATGTTTTCTGGAGTTACATTTTTTTGCTGTCCTCAAAAGATTATTTTTAAAAAGTAAGAATAACATTCTCTGAAAACAATCTAAAATGTGTGGTGATAACTTTTTAAATGTTTGGAAATAACACTGTGAGAAAGCCAGAACTACTGTCTCCCAAAGCAAAGGTCTCTAGAAGTGTAGTTTAGCTACACCTAAAGGCCCAATGTAAATGTTTGTTGGATCTTCTAGTTCTAAAATTATGAATTTTGACTTTGTTCATTTTGCTATAACTAACTTTGATTGGTATGTAATTTATCTTCAGCAAAACATGTAATGTTTCTTTTGCAAGAGCTACCACATTCGTACCACAGGTACCACATTTTTATATATAAAAATATATGTTGCATTATAGACAAACTTGTTTAAATTGAATTTGATAGCTAATTTTGTTCTTGTTTTAAACAGAAAAATGCGACACCACTACAGACTTATAAGCAGATTTCAGTGTCAAGTACACACTGGTCAAACATACACACGGGACTACTCACTGGGAGGGCGCTTTGATGAGCCGCTCCATCAAGCGTCCCTGGTGGTTTTCCAGCAGGGTGAGGTTGAAGCAGTGCTCATAGGGGCCTCCGCTGCTCCCGCTTTCATCTATCGGCTGAACTTGAACCAGAGAGCGATGGGCGTGGTCGAGCACCAAAAAACGCTCAGCACTGTTTGAAACACAGCAAATTACAAGAAAAGTTATGTGACAGGAACCTGGCACTTCTATGTGGAAGTTCAAAAATTTGTAAAAACAATATGCAAAGTGTCATACCAAAATATGTGTGCAGTGGAATGGATTTCTTTTGCACCACTTCCCCTTAAATTTGAGGAAGTTTGGAGTCTTTTAATGAGTAATGGCATATATTTACATTTACTCATTCTTCTGGTGTCAGCGGTTCTTTATTCTGTGCTATGACAACTTGACTTAAGAGAGAGTTTCCAAGACGATCAGCTGCAATCTCATATGTAGTGCCTCAATAAGAATATTCAACAGAACAGTGAGCAGAATGCACAGACCACGTTATTGTGATAAAGTGTGTGTGGGGTTGCATCTTGGCATGCAGCAACGGTGATCTTGATACCTGTTTGTGCCAAACAGGTTTGCTTTGCCAAGTGGTGCTCAACAAGCTCCTCTTGTTGTATAATTTCTGACTGAATTTATTGTTAGATAATGCAAGGTTATTGGACCTAACAAGGAATGGGGGCAGAAAAGAAAAGAAGAAAGAAAACGAAAAAACAAAAAGAGAGGACCAAGTATTAAAAGAAAAACAGTCAATGGGAGAAAAAAAACAACTGCAGCAAATGTGTACAATGACAACAAAAAGCTTATGTGAGTGTGAGTTTATGTGTGTGTGAGTGAGTGTATGTGCAAGCTGCCATGTGTGTGCCTGTCACAGAATGTAGTTGATAATAATGAGGGTGGAAAGCTGCAACCACACCACACAGGCCCCAGTCGCCAACAGGAGGCGGCCCAGAACGCCCAAATACCCAACAGCCCCCTTAGAATGTTAGAGGCCCGTGACTGCACATCCTCAGGACAACCACGTGCCCACCCCAAAGGAGGAGGACAGGAGCCGCCAGGAAGAGCTCTAGTGGCCAGGGGGCAGAATCCCCTGAGACCCAAAGAGCCAGCCTATTCCCAGCATGGGCAGAGCACAGGCGCCAAAGCCCAGTGATAAGGTAATAAAGTGATTAAGTGGTTAATGATAAACCGCAACCCATGATTGTGAATGGGAGGTGCAATGCATGACTCAAAGGCTAGTGAATATCCTAGCCTTACAGAATAACTTAAAAGGGGAAGGATGCTTTTATATCTACTGACCAAGAAGCAAGCTCGTGTAGTTGTTGGCACTAGGATAGAATGATGCCTTTACTAAGATGTAAAAGGTCTATGATTGGCTCACTTTGTTGACGTGTACGACATAATAAATGCAGTGCTTGGCGCTGGATATTCACAGCTGAAATCTGACCAGAATCAAGACTTGTGATTTTTAAAGCCTATTCAAAATCCAAAAGAATGAGTCAACTTACATCAATGAAAAGTCTACTTTTGTCTGATTGTTGTGTGTTTGCTTGTTTTTGCCAGTTTAGAATGACTATCATGACTTTTTGTTTCTAATACTGTACTGTATTTTTGCCTAACCCCTTCTTGGCAGCGATGACGAGGAGATCGTTGAAAAGGAAGAAGTAGACAGGAGTGAACTTTGCCCTCATGTTGAACAGAGTTCCTCCTTTGGACATTTCCTGGAGCTCTCCTTTCTTTTCCAGATATCGAGTCTGAGAGATGATTGGGATGGCCTAAAGGAGACGGATGTCATTTAGCTCTCTTGGAAATAAATGAAAAATATCACTGAAATATGAACTAAAGTGAACTAAATATTTTTGTTTTTACCTTGAGCTTGTCAAACTCCAGTGTTTGAGAGATATGAATCAGTTCCTCCATCTGTCTCATCTTTCCCACCTGTGTGTTACACTCATCAATGATCTGAAACAAAATTATGAAATCAGTCAGTTAGTTTTCTTTGTGGCGGTCCTTAAATAAAATTGGCTCTGCCTCGCTGTGAGTAACACAGTCGTTCATTTGAATCTTTGAATAAACCTCAGTGGTACCTGTGACTCACTGAGCTTATTTGGTAGGAAATCCTTCATTCAGACAATAGATGACATATAATTTCCAGGGACATGCGGAGCACCTTAGACTCAAACAGACTGCCTGGATCTGCAGGCAGAAGGGTGGGTAAAGAGTGAGCAGTGTTTACCTTAGAAACAGAGGCCAAAGCCTTTGAGGCTGTCTGCTCCTCTTTCGTCCCCTCTTTTGTTCTCTTCAGGATGTTCTGAAACAACAAACAATAACTTTCTATTTCTGCAACAGACAAACAGCATTAGAAGGATGCATTTTCCATCAAAATGCAAATAAGGTCATGAAGTCGGGGTGTGGTGTGTCTGTGTATGTTTGCTTGTAAGTCAAGAGGCTGTGAAGGTATTTAGTGGGGAACATTACGCTGGACTGAGGGCATTCTACATAGCCAAACACCATGATGAACTCAGACTTCTGCTTTTCAGTTGTCATCAGGGTCAGCCATGCACAATGTACTGTGGCATTTTGTTTGGCAATTAAGGAAAGTATGTAAAGCATGCAAAAGGCTAAATGTATTGTTGTCACTCACCTGTAACAACAAATCTACTGAGCTACTTCCTCTCAGAGGAAAACCAGAAGCAAACACATGCCTATTTTGTCAATGAAATGTAACACCTGTAGATTAGGTTAGATCCTCTGAGGTTTCTAACACGGTCACAATGGTTCAATCTGTCACCTAAATGTGTGCTGACACTTTAAGAGCACAAACTGGGACTGGATCGTACACAGAGCCAGTTTCTCCCTGCTTACAGTTATTATTTTAAGCTAAAATTAGGTCAATGACTTTATTTATTTATTTATTTATTTTTAGCATGTCCCCTGTAGCGTAGTGGCTTACAACCAATGCTCCCTGGTTCAATTCCAGGTGGGGACGCAAGCCCCTCTCACCATAGAGGGTTGCGTCAGGAAGGGCATCTGGCATAAAACCTCCGCCAAATTATCAATGCAGAATAATCCACTATGGCGACCCCTTGGGGAGATTACAGGGGAACTGCCAAAGGTAAATATTATTTTTTAAATTTTACCTCTGTATTCCACCCCATTGGATTTTAATTAACGTGATTCAAGGGGTTTGACAAAAGAACTGCATCAGCTGTTTAGGAATTACAGCCATTATTATACATAGTTCTCCATTTTCTGACAGAAAAGTACAACTGATGAACAATTTTAAACACGATTGTTATTAATATTTGGATTAAATCCTTTGCAGTCACTGACCCCCTGCAGTCTAGGGTAGTCATCACCAAATATTGTTTCCCCCCTTGCAATGCTCTGCCTTTACTGTAGCTACCTTCAGTTGCAGATTTTTTGCAGGTCTCTCTACCTTTTCTCTTCTTGCTCTACTGGGTTGTGATCAAGTGACTGGCTTGGCCACTAAGGAATATTCCAGTTATTTGCTTTGTGAAACTCTTGGGTAGCTTTTGCAGTATGCTTGGGGTTAGTCAGTTTTTCAGCATTTGGCTGAATCAATTTTCAGAATCCATCTTGCTACTTCTATCAGCAGTCACATAAATCAATAAGCACTACTGACCCAGTTCCACCGGCAGCCATACATGCCCATGCCATAACATTGCCTCCACCATGTTTGACAGCTGATATAGTATGCTTCAGATCATGAGCTGTTCCTTTCCTTCTCCACAGTTTTCTCTTCCCATCACTCTGGTTCCAAAGAATTTTTTTAGAACTTGGCAGGCTTTTTAGATGCTTTTGGGCAATGTCTCATCTGGCCTTCCTGTTCTTGTAACCAGTGGTTTGCACCTTGTTGTAAACCCTCTGTATTCAAATTCATGAAGGAGTCTCTCAATTGAAGACCTTGACAATGATACACCTACCTCCTTTACAAAGATACAAAGATACAAAGATACAAAAGAGCTTTATTGTCATTTCAACCACGCAGAACATAGTGAAATGAAATAGTGTTTCTCCAGGACCTGGTGCAACATATAAACATATAAACATATGACACGTGACAGAGACAGGACTAGTTTTTATTTCTACAGGTAAGAAAAATTTAAGTTTAAAAGGTTTAAAAAAAGATAAATAAATAAATAAGGTGCAATGTGTGCAACATGTGCAACAGTTGCAAAAATGCCAAGGACACCCTACAATGCAAAAACAGTACACAAAAAACACAAGAACAAGACACTAGCGCCAAAAGAAGAAAGTGCCGTAGCAGCAACTGAGGTAGTGCGGAGTGTGTGTGTGAGTCAGAGAGAGAGAGAGAGAGAGAGAGAGAGAGAGGTTTACAGTCCTGCAGTCCTGGGTTTGTGTGTGTGGGTGAGTGTGAGGGGGACTCTTGTGTAGTTCAGTCCTGGGTTATTGAGGAGCCTGATGGCTTGAGGGAAAAAACTGTTGGACAGTCTGGTTGTGAGGGCCCGAATGCTCCGGTACCTCTTTCT
>VUQH01001869.1:6589-21027 GCA_015106775.1 Etroplus canarensis
TCCCGAGGCCTTCCCCCCCCCCCCCCCCCGCTGCTCCCTGCTTCTCTTTTTCTCCCCTCTCCTCCCCACGTATCTGTTCCTCCGAAGAATAACATACAAACCCTCTGTGAAAGGATTCATGGTTTATTAAACCAGAGGTCCTTTTCCTGTTTCAACACTGAGAAGAAAAAATAAATACCACAGTTTGTTTTCTCTCCCTCTAGCTTAGTCCTCTATCTATCTCTCTATCTATTTTCATAAATCTTTTCTACCTTCCTGGTTGTGTCCATCAGTCTTAAACTTTGCTTTTAGAATATTTTACCCTGAACTTTTTATGCTTTAACAACGTGTCTACTTCTTGTTTCAAGTCTTTTCCATCTCTTGGGCACCAATCAGCCACATAGGCCATTAAAACAGAGTGTGTGACCGCTGAATGGGTCCCACTAGTTTACACCCCGTGTCTGCTCAGTCACTGTGGGTGTGTTACAATGAGGGCAGACTAGGATAACTCAGGGTAATGTATTGTCCTGGGTGTGCACCCTGACAGTTCCCCCTGCCGGTGCCTGGTCATTCATTATTGCTAATTTGACATGTTTACGGACCCCCCTCCTAACATTACATACTTAAGGCAATCGACTGACCTTAAATGGAAACACCTACAGCCGTGCGGCATGTCAATACCAGATGAGGATGCTTGTATCTGTGTGCTATGTGTGTGTGTACTTACGAAGCAGTGCATCAATACTGAGTTAGTGGTTAATCTCAAGGAGCAGGTAAGTTATGTCTGCGGAGACAGGCTCCAGCATTATCTGAGTAAGTGTCCATAATGTAGCTAAGAGGTGAACAATTCAGAAGAATGCAGTAAGTGTGTGTAAAACAGAGGCAAAGAGAGGGAGGTGTATGTGTGTGGAAGGGAAAATGAGAGATTAGACCTTTAAGAGGCCATATCTGTTTTTATTTCAATCACAGTCTCTCTAATTCCCTCCCTCTGTTTGTGTTTTTACACATTCAGCACTTAAATACAGTGTTTTGTCATTAAACGACCAATCTTGCGTTTGTCTCTCACCGATACACAACATTAATCACCAATTAGCTTGTCCTGTGACTGGCCACCTCTCTCATTAGAATATGATAGAATATAATGGTACTTAATGATGCTTAGGAAACATAATTAAATGAGTGAGCTGTAGAACATGTGGAAGAACCGTGGTGCATCAATCAAAGACGACCCTGTCAATCCAGCGCTCATTGAGTGTGCGCGTAGAAAAACAGAAGGATGTGTGTGCATGCCGAAACCACTGGCCTCTATCATGACCTCATTAGGGAGAAATGAAGGGTGGACGTGTCCCCATCACAAGATACCATTGGTGCTTCAAAGTGTGAATGACATTAATATGTGACTATCTCTGCGTATGTGTGAATGTCAGTTGGTCTATCTAACTCCACTGGAACGGATGAGGAAAAAAAAGGCCATCTCTCTGAGGTATCTGTTTCCAGCTCTAATTAGCATGTGAAAAAATGGAATAAATAATCTATATTATTTATGGATTTGCTTTTATCATTAATCAACATAACAAAAAGCTTGTCTAATGTGCTCGCTGTAGTCGCCACTGTACCGTCAGCTAAGGAGGGGAGGATGGAGAGGAGAAAGAGGGAGAGGGAAAGTAGGAGGAGGGTGGTAGGGGAGGCAAATAGCTTATCTTTTGTTTTTTTTTTCATTTTAGTAGAACAATAAAGATAAGTGTTCAACATGCTTGCTTAACACACACAGTTCGCCGGCCTCCTCCCCTCTTCCCTCGCTCTATGCCGGCAGTGGTGAAATCCATCTATCTATCTCTATCTCTCTAACATCCATTACATACCCCAGCCCCTCACCTCCCTACTCATTAGGCCAACGCACAGTAAATTAGCAGCAGCAATTACAGGGAATATAAAGCATGGGCTCTGCTGGGCTCCCTCTGACAGGTACCACACAGATCATAGACAGACACCCACAGTCATCGGGATAATTACTGTGGGAAACGACCACACACCCTCGTAAGTGAGAGCGCAAAACCCGAATGTGAGTGCACACTCATCCAAGGTGTGCTTAGATATACTCTGTCTAACTGGCAGGCGTTTTCATGCACATGCAGAAAGGAGACTTATGTGCGCTGGCAAACACACACTCTCACTCTGTAAGGCCAGGAATGGAACTTGCTTCCCATTGCCTCTCTACATCTTTCTATGATGTCCATTGTGACTATTTTCCAACACAGAATATTATTAATATTCATCCCTCCTCTCCTTGTGTTTTGCTCACTGTCTAAGCCTGCCTCCATTCTGAATGCCCCCATACACACACACATATACACACACTCCCATTCGCTCTCCTTTCCATTTCTTTCCTTTTCTTTATCCGAGATCCCCATGGGGACTCCTGTTTTTCTTTCAAATACGCCTCTCCGCTCTTCCTCCCTTCATGTGTCCATGCAGGGAGGAGAATGAGAAAAAGAAGGAGGTGGAGTAGGAGCGCGAGGAATGTGTGCATTAATATATTTCATTAGGATACTAGTAGCACTGAAGCTCCTGAACAGCACCTCTCTTGATGTGTGAAGGCTCTGCTGGCTGTATCCAGTGGAGTAGTTCTCCAGGAATAGCGTCTTTAATGTTATGTCTCCAGAGGGCTGAGGTCTGCTGGCTCCACGTTGCCCTCAGCCTCCCACTCCTATTGTCCTCCTCCCACATTGACCAGTCTATCTAGGGCCTGAAAAGCAGCTGGAAATAAAGAGCAAAATGCATTCACCTTTTGTCTCTGTATATTTATGATTTATGAGTGCATATGTGTTTGAATATGTGTGTGTTTGCTGCACTGCTAGCTACATTTAGGGGAAGCTGAATCCCTCGATGCAACACAGCGTTGGTGCTCAGCTTGCTAATCAAAAACATTAGGCTCCAGGACTCATTTTCCTCAGGACTAAGTGTGCAACCTCCATAATTCAATATCCCACCTCTTACTGCTAAATCATGCACACTACCACCCACTTTACTTTTTGTCAGCAAACTATCAACTCTGTTATTACACTTAGTGCAGAAAAAAGCCGTGTGTGGTTATGAACCTTTGGGCAATTAAGGAGGCAAACACACAAAAGCACACACAGTGTTTACGAGTCCTTATTTAATCAGTACTTCCAGGTCGTCTTGCTCTCCCCCTTGGTGCTACGGAAGCCTCCAGTTACCGAGGAGACCCTGGAATACTTTGAGGTCAGCAGAATCCTGGGATCTGCTGTTTTCACAAGCTAATCCAATCGCAGCCTTCTAAATTAGATATGCAAAAATAAAAAAGAAATTAATTTTCTGCTGATGACCGGGTATGCAAATGATGACTCAATTATGGTGGGCTGGTGCCTTTGCAATTAATAACCTTGGAATCATCATTAACTAATATGTTTAGGAGGAAACTTGTCAGGCTAACCATGTTCACCATGCCATCAGTAATGTATTAATGAATTAGATTCATTAGGGAAAGGAGCCTTGCAGGGGAAGGGATGCAGGCCTGTTTCTGACCTGTGGAATAAGTTGTAGCCAGTCCTCCTCTATTCTTAGTCAGCTGCCTGTCAACTATTTGGAGAAGGATTTTCAGTCAATAAAAAGAAAAAAAAAACGCAATCATGAAAAATTAATCAGAAATGAGGGAATTGTAAAAATAAAATGACACCTGACAAAGTCACAGACAAGAGGTAACTTTAATTCAACATTGTGAGAGTCCAAAAGTTATCTTACAGCTCAATTTTCATCAAAAACAATAACAATCTATACAGTAGAATTTTTTCTTCCCTTATATCATAGAGCTGTTCAGTGTATTTGCAGTCAAAGACAAACAGAGGAAAAAAATAGACACCAGCTATTTGGTTTGCATCTTTTTTTTTTTTGTTGTTTGTTACCTAAATACAAAACTTTGTCACCCATTACTGATATTCATATTTGGGATGGAACTTTGCTTACAAAGATGCCATTGTATGACAACAGACCTCTGTAGTTCATTTGAAACAGATATGCTGTGGCCCCTCCCGCCCCGGCCCAGACCAGCACAGGCACACAAGTGCCTGAAAAACACTCGTCTGTCAGCAGGCGCCTCTGTTAAAACGGCCTTTTCTACCCACTTAACAAAACCAGGCTGTAGAAAAGAAAAGCAGAGAGAAAAGCCCTATTCTCTGTCCAGCAACAGCTTGAAGACACACGGCAGACACAAAGAAAAAGACTACAGAAATGGCTGATGGGCCAAGGAGCTCCCTTTCGTGCTTCCTCATGTGTTCTTTTTATTCTGTTTAGCTTGTAATGAAGCTGTATTGTCCAAAGGCCAATACGGACGGAGAAGGACTGGGGAATCGGCTGTCAGATACTGGAGTCATACCTATGACTCCATGAGACTAAAATTGTGCTGTGACAGTGCTCGTCTTCACTGCGCACCCCTCTGTACTATAATAGAAAAGCCATGTGTTGTGATATTGTGGTTAATGAGAAATCTTACCATCATGCATTTTAAGTAATAAAAAAAGCTACATAATTGCTACAAAAAGACACAAGTGTTTCTGTGAATGTGCAGGGAAGCACAGCTGAGAAAGGCCGCTCCGACTTATCCTTCAAAGCGTGCCATTGCTGTAGTATTATAGTACATTGGGGGTTGTGTGATTGTTGAATTATGGCTCTTTGTATTCTAGTCTGGCTTTACCACCAAACAGAGTGGGTTTGTGCTTTGTCCCCAAGTTCTCATGAATTCCTCTGTGGCAACAGACAATTGTGGTGAGGGTAGAAAACTGTACACATGATTGAATGAAGAATGGGTTTGCATTGTTAAGGCATCTAGACTGCTGGTAAAGATTACAGTGACAGAAATAAAAGAAAGAGTATATAGATACAGTATGTAAGCAGGCATAAATAACATAGGAGAGAACAGAGGGGAAAAAGAGGAACACAAAGAAAGAAAAACAGAGCAATTTGTTTGTTCTCTTGGTTTCCACACGCACAAAAAAGAGTCACTCAAGAGAAGAACCCATGCATATTATCAGTTCAAGAACAGTATCAATCTGAAAGCCTCAGAGTTCAAACAAAAGATATAGATTTACAGTATATATTAATGTGTGTTTATATTCTTAAAAAATCTACTTCAACGAAATACTCTGAATAAGATGCTACTTTTTTGCCATACAATAAACATTTTCATAAGGAAAAAAAAGATTTTTTTATTAACTTACAAATAATACAAAAATAGACAATGGCATGTTTTGAATCAACAAAAAGAAGCATGGCATACCAATGCAAAACAACATATAAAACAAACAAAAATGATAAAAAAGTCACATTTAAATAGTGAGAGACAATAGCAAATAATGAAACAAAACACCGTGAAAAGTTTTCACTTACTGTATTAAACTTACACAACACAACTAAACGAGGGTGAGAGTCAATGTACAAATACAAGGGATAAATACATTATTTATAGGATATTTTACAGGAATCCCCTTTTTGTATCCAAATCCATGTTTCTTGTGTTTAGCAGATGAGATATTGACAACACGCAGTAAATCTATCTTCTGTACTGAGAAGCTGCCTTAAGACATTTAATGTTTACATTTCAAACTAGAGCTATTGCAAAAAGAAAAGAAATGTCAAATGAAAAAAATTCAACTTTTTTATATACAAAAATATATCACATATATCACGCATTTATTCTAATTTGATATTTGCTAAACTCCTTCAGTTACAGTGCTGGCTGGACGCACACACATCCTCTGGCTTTTCAAGTCTTCACTAAAACCTCGTCAATTTTGGCTAAATCATCATCACCTTTTCTTCACATGTCAAGCAGAAAAAGCATATTGCAAACAGCTCTATCCTCACAGTTTTATTAAAATTCAAACAAACAAACCAAATGAGAAAGAGAGAGAGAAAGAGAAAAAGCAAGGCTCGATACTGAAACAGCATAGGGCAGTTTTGATAGACCATTTTTAGATTTGTGGGATAATTAGCAGCAAAATTGGGGGTTGATTTTTCCATTTTTCTTTGTTTTTTGTGTTGATGACCTTAGTTCCATTTGGCCAGTGTGTTGTTCTGTGGTTTTAGAGAGGCGGCTAAGCTAAGGAAAGCTTATTCATTTGTGACAGAAGTTATGTAAACTTCATGGCCAAACCAACACTTCATTGTTGTTTGTGCAATTTATGGATTGCAAGGCGGCATGGGGGCCTCCAGTAATCAAACCCAAAGCTTACAGGCATAAACATAAAGATAAATAAATGCTCTTTTTATGAGGTCAGTGTCACACTGTGGTCAAACTATCAGTCTCTATACACTCCATCCAACGCTGTGTCAGAGAAGCTACACTAATTCAACCAAGAGGGAAATAACATCACAAAAGGCTCATATTGTCCCCTTTTCCTTCTCTCCTATCCCTTCAGATGAAATCCCAATGGAAAGGCCTGAGTTTAACAGAGTCTTGTGTCTTTATCTTGACTTCCTTCAGTTCAGCTCCGGAGCATAACAGAGATTCGCCAGACTCCGTTACTGTGTCTTTTCTTCTCAACATTCCCAAATCACCAGCTATCCCAGATCCTCTACATGGGTGGAACGATCATCCCGGGAATCGCTGCTTTGTGGGAAAAGAGGGGGAGGAAGAAGGAGTGAATGGGAGATTGAGGGGTAAAGAAAAAGAGAGACAGTGAGAGAGAGAGAGAGAGAGAGAGAGAGACAGAGAGAGAGGGGTCAGTCATGTGATTACTGGGTTTCATCTGTCATCACAACAGTCACATAACAGCAATGTGCTCCAGCATCTGGCGAACAAAGACAACTCTCCCTCATTATCTCTTCATTCCAAGGCCTCAGAATCAAAACATTTTTCTCTGCTGCGCCGCTAACTTGGCTGCGCATCGACAACATTGTTCAACTTCTCACAGGCCTTCTCAACAGCTTCATACAAGAGCAGCCACTGTTAATTGTTAGCAGTTACATAGTGTAAGCCTTCTAAGCATTATGGAGAATGATTCAAACATGAGGGCGAGAAAACACACTGATGTGGGATGACAGAAGTGATGAAATTAGGTTTAATGCTTAAACATGGAAGTGAAATCCATGAGATTTTATAGTTGCCCATATCACTATCTCCTACATTTTCACCTCCGCCATCACCCCTTTCCTCTGTCCTGTTTTTATTTTTTTTTTACTCAGAAGCCATCACAGAGAGGAATTTTTCATATAATATATTAGCTTCTTATAGATTTCCCTCACTCTTCAATCCACTAATTTCCAGGTTATTTCCTAAGTGTCTCCCGCTTGTTGGGATTAGCAGAATAGTGTGTGCATGTGTGTGTATGTGAGTGTGATCAGAGCATAGTGGCCATTTGGCCCTTGGGTCACAGTGGTCAGTGCTCATCACCGCCGACGAAGGAAGTAAGGAAGTGCTTAGCTTGGGGCTCTGATCAAGATTCCCATCCATCATTTCTCTCTCTCAGGATCTCAACACCATACAACATCCTGCCTAGACGAACAGACCCTGTGCCGCATTAGATGGAAATGAGAGAAGAGAATGACCCGTGGCGGCATAACAACCCCCCTCCACCCTCCCTGCAGAGACACCCACTAGAGTACAGGCAGGAAGCAGGAAGTGAAAACAGGAAATAGAACACATATGGGGTGGCATGCTGACTCTCTGACAAGTCAAGAGTGACAAATAAAAACAGAAACGAGAAGGAAGGGTAGGGCAGGATGGTGCAAATGAGCGGTCTGGGATAGTGAGGAGAGGAAAGCAAACAGAGAAAGAGAAAATGAAAGAGAGGGATAACGTACTTCAGGAGAAGGCCAGGCCCTGCAGAGAGCTGGCTGATGAGTACTTGCTAGAGTCCACAAAAGACTGATCTACAGTGAGGAAGGAGAGTGGAAGGAGGGCAAAGAAAGGAAAAAACAAGGAGTGAAGAGGAGGAAGAAAAGGAAAATTGGAGGAGTAAAAGTGAGAAGTTATCACAAGTGGTGAAAAAAGCAGGGTTAAAGCCTGAAGATGAACAATTCTGAGCAATTTTTTAAATTACTAAAATTTAATGTGCACAAACTTCATATTCCTAACCATGTAATATGAGGTTTTTTAGCAGCTTACCTTGCAGGCTGTTAGCATTTGCGCTGGTACATGTAGGAGGAGGGGAGTTCTGGGGTCGGACAACAGGGGCGAAGGCGCTCTTCTGTTTGACTGCAGCGGATACCATGTTGGCTGGAGAGAAGGAGAAGATGCCAGAGGAGCTGCTGCAGTTGGATGGCAGGCTGGTCGATGACGCCATGGTCGGGCTGGACGGGACGACTGAGAGAGGAGAGAGGGGTAGGAAAGGGTGTTTAAGGGAGGGGCGTCACAGGGTGTATGTCAGGAAAGAAGGACAGGGAGGAATGATGAAGACAGAGAGGGGGTTAGAGAGAGGGCCGAGGGCAGAGGACAGGCAGACGGGATGAACAGAAAGGGACTGGTCAATGGATGATGGCAGGAGGGATAACATTTTGGTCTCAGATCAACTGGCTCAGACTTGTTTTTCTACCTGTTGTGCTGTTAAGCAAATACCTGGCAATGAGATTTTCCATAGCTAGGACAAAAATGTGTTTAGTTGGAAAACTGCACTGAAAACAGCCTGCAAGGCTTTTTTTCTGATCAATTTGTTTTGATGACTCATCCTGTGCTTACGGGGTGCAGTGGGCTGATAAACATCTCCTCACCTACTCAAGGTGCTGTAACCTGTAATTTGTTTTCAGGGCAACTTACAAGCAAGGCTCCCCCAGATCACCGTTATCACAGATATGTATGCTAGAGATTTCAATCAAAACTGATGAACTGCTGACATCTTCTTGACAGCAATACTTGTCCACTGGTTCTTTGTGCTTTTGAGCTTCGTTTACCACTTTAAACATGATTTAAACAAGTTTTAACCATATGTCAAAGTGGCAGAGTCATTTAAGAATTACACACAGGAATTTGTTTATAGCACTGCCCCTCAACTCATTCAGTGGAGCTAATATATATAAGTTCACAGAGAAGTTAGGATAAAATGTCAAAATAGATTGCAAATGGCTAGCAATGCAAATTCACTACATTTAAACACTGCTTATTGCAATTCTATAGGAAGACATTGATTTTGCCATAAAATGCTTGTGTTTTAAATGCAGTCTCCATGTTTGAATGGCTCACCCTTTGTTGCACATTATCAGGTGAACTCTAGATTAAATATTTAAAATTCAGAAAAGTGAAACTTTTTGAAAATATCGACAGAAAAAATGCTCCAGGGTACTTCTGAAATGAAAATCAAAAGATTTATATAAGATAGTTGTTAGCTTGATTTACTGTGGCCACTGTAATTTACAATCATGGGAGTCAGTCATAGCCAAATGACCAACTCTTAACAATCCAAATCATGTCCCCTGACATCATCCCATCCATCCGCTTCTCCTGGGTTTGTCTTTTGTCTGCTAATACACTAAGAGCATTTCCCCCTTCAGTGATTTTACAATCAACTGAGTCGTATTTCACCTGCCCTGTGATATCTGCCTCTGCCTTTATTGTTGTTATTATCCAACACTTAGCTTTTATGGCTCTTTCTGACAAATCCTTGCAATAAAGTCATAATCCATTTATGAAGGGGCCTAACTAATCAATTAATGAAAATTGGACCTACAAAGGCAGGCCGAGGGGCCATTGATTGAAAGTGTCTGTGTGGGGCCGATGAGCCTGTTAAAATACTTGTTAACACCCAGGAATCAAAGAGCTGAAATGGAATTGCTTCTCTAGCAATTAGTTTATTGATTTAATCAAGAGTCTTTAATGTAGAGGGTGAATGTGTGTGAGCAGAGGTGGTGGGGTGTGTCTATGTGTGTGTGTGTGTGTGTGTGTGTGTGTGTGTGTCAAGGAGGGGGTGGGGTGGGGTGCTAGGTGATCTGCTCCCCTGGCCAATAAAGCTGGGATTTGTGTTTGACTGCTCTTAAAGAAACAGATGAGCCAGCTGAACTGAAATACTTTCTCCTTTTGTGTCAATCCTTGTTTCAACACGTTTCTCAGTTCCAATCAGAGACATATTCTGTTATTTTCAAAGCCCCTTGATCCAATCTTTCTGATTTCTGCATGTATATTTAGTTACCCCCTCTTTGTTTTCAGCTCTAGTATGTGGTGTATTTACTCACTAGCATAGGGCGAGTTGCCTGCAGATCCATTGAGGAAGTTGGGCGAGGTGCCCAAGGTTGCCATGCCAGAGTTAGCGTAGCCATTCATGCTAGTGGAGACAGAGCTGTAGCTACTCTGCTGGGGAGTGGAGCTGGGAACATAACCATGAGGGGACACACTGCTTGTACTCCTACTGAAACCTACAGACAGAGAAAGAAAGGGAGGTGGAGAGAGTGTTAGAGGTATAGCAGATGGTAGACATATCAAAATAAAAAAGCCTACATGCAGCTGCTGCTAAATGCTCCTTTTTTGTACTAATGGACATAGCATTGTAAGCAAAAAGAAAAATCTTAGACAGCATATGGCAGAGAAAAAGGCAATGGACAGAGTGGAGGAAGAATGGTATGAGAGAGATGTAGCTACAGTCCAACTACTGGAACAAGAAGCCCTTAACCTTGCTGGCTCCTCTCCAAAATTAGATATATTGATAAGGCAATTAACACTAAAAGGCCTCCACAGCTCTCTTGTAATTTACAAAGAATGAAGCTAGTATTTCTGACAGGACCTTTCATGCTTTACATAGGCTGAACAGAAGGGGAACCATGTAAAATAGAAGACTATAAATATAAACTGATCAGCTACAACATTAACACCACTGACAAGTGAAGAGAAAATCACTGATTACGTGGTTACAATGCAGTGCTTTGCTGGGAAACCTTGGGTGCTGGCATTCATTTAGCATGTAACACCCACCTAAACATTGCTGCAGACCTAGCCCTCCCCCACATGGCAATAATGCTCCTCAATGGCACCAACCTCCCCTAGCAGGACGGAGTACCCCATTTCACTAGGCCTCCAAAATCCCCAGATTCCAAAAAAAGCATCCAAGTGATGTACAGGAGCAGGCCCCTTACATAGTTGCACCATCCTACCCTACAGCCCACAACACTATCAATATCCCAGTATCAGACAGTACAGGACACCCCAGAAGTCTCATATCAATGTCAGAATGGGTCAGAGCTACTTTGATGACACAAACGGAGCCTTCACAATGTTAGTCATGTGGTCACGTGATAACCCTGGTGGAAAAAAAACAGCTGGAACTGAACATCAGGAATTTCCACTCTCTAGTCCAATGAAAGCTACTTGTCACGAGTGCTGTCTTGCTTCTTCACTACACTGCTCCTCCACAATTAGGTTTACATTCTCATCTAATATGAAGCTGAAACAAACTATAGGTTGAAAAATGTTTCCAGATGAAGATGAAGGGCAGAGGAAGCTCATTGGAATTATTGAGATGCATTCAGAGGCTGGTCCGTCCACTCTCCTCTGGTTCCCCTGATACATGTGATGAATCACCACTGAGTGCACCCACATCTCTCTCTGTCAGACAGGGGCCGACCCCAGTCTAATATACACACCCCTAGGACCCACTCATATTTCTCCATCGTACTCCATCCATGACTTTCTTTTTCTCCATTCTTCACTCTCTCATCATCTTTCTTTCAAGTTTCCCTTGTTTCTTACTGCCACTTCCCCTCCTCTTCTCCCTTCTCCTGTCCTCCTTTTTCAGACTTTTTTTGCTCCATGGTATAAAGTCACTCACACTCTCTAAATTTCCCACATGAAAAATAAAATCTCCATTGTGCTAACTTTATTTCCTACTATCATCCCAAAATGAAAAAATAAACATCTTTAATTTTCCCATGATAATAGATTCTAATTGCTTCCTGATGTGTTTGCTCACCCTGATTGGCTGTTTGTGCCACCTCTGACCCGGTGAAAGAGTTTACAGCCATCATGCCAGCATGAACGGAGCTGCTGCCAAGGCTGGCTAGCTGGTTGTGCCCTCTTGGCACTGTTGTATAGAGGGCCTCTGCGATATCCGCTGCTCGTTTCAGAATCATCTCCTGACAATGAGGAAGAAAAAAAAGCTGTGGTCAGCAGAAGAGAAGAGAAGAGAAGAGAAGAGAAGAGAAGAGAAGAGAAGAGAAGAGAAGAGAAGAGAAGAGAAGAGAAGAGAAGAGAAGAGAAGAGAAAAATATACCCTTGATGCAGGCTTTATAGCCTCACAAGAATGCTAGATCTCCACTCCAGATATTGCACATGTAAACCTAGCAGAGCTGAGTGGTTTTTATCAGTCGTCACTGGGAGTGGTGGAATTGGTTCCAGTAAATGGGGGAAAGGCTCATTAACAGACTCATCAAATCCTTAGCCTGCCTTTTCCTCCGTGCTTTGTGTTTCCATTCTTTCTCCTTCAGAGTGAAGCCTTAATCCTGCTTCTCCTCCTCTTCTTCATCTGCCCTCTGTGCACTCTCTACTCTAATATCCACCCTCTACATTTAGTTGTCATTGTACTTTTTCCTTCTTCCTCCTCTGAGCTGATAAAAGCACTAACATATTCCCATGTGTATGTTTGTGAGTTCCAGATCTTGCATGAACACAGCAGGTTGCTACAGGATCAGCAGAGACAACGCTTTTGATGTTGCCACTGGTCCGAACCCTAATCAGAATTTTGTCTAATAAAAGGTACTGATGTTTGTTGTGTTGTGCATGTGTGTTTACCTGGTTATTGTGAGGCATCCCATATAAGGCCTCCACCAGGTCCGCTGCTCTCTTTAAAATCACCTCCTACAATCAAGTGCAGAAAGAGGAAGGGGATTGATCACAAGTGTGACGGCTCAAAGAGTTCAGTCACTTTTATTACATTTCACTTCTTACATTATGCTGTGAATGCAGAACAGAGAGTGCGAGGGAGCGGAGAGAGGCAGACAGAGGAAGAGAGAGGAAGAGAAATGGGCCTATCCTAGCACTTTGTTACTAGCTGGGCAGTTTGGGAGAGCAGAGGGAAGATACTGTTATCTGTGAATAAAACATGAGCCTATATCTCTCTATCAGTCAACTATCTTCCACATCTTCTCCCTCTCTTCTGTCGCTGATGGATCATGAATCTACAGCACATGATCAAGCATCAATCTCATTTAACACAACATATCATCAAGGTGACGGCTCTACAACTCTCCTCGTCAGCTAGGACACACCCGTCTCCTGCCCTGTATTAACCCTGGTAATGATCCGAGTGAATAGCCCCGTATCCACTTTGTGTGATAAATGTAGAACATCATTGCTCAGGTGAAAACCGCCGTGTGGAATTTCCCACATCAAACATTTATCCTAACGCAGCTTCTCCGCGCTCATTTTCCTGCGCTTAACTCCCTTTCTCTCCTCTCTCTGTCTCGATTCTTTTTCCTCCCTGAGTGTATGAGTGTGTGACTCCAGGCAGTCGTTATATGTGTGTGTGATGTAGACACCTACAGTCCTACGAAACCCTTTTTAAAAGTTAATGTGCCGGGGCCAGGATATATGCTGGAGGCGCGACAACCAGAAAATTGCAGCCCCCTCCCCTCCAACCTTCTCCTCGTTTCTTTCTCTTCCACTTGCACACACTCACGCTGTGCGTTATACTCTCCTGAGTGTATCCCTCGCTGTGAACAAGCCCTAGAGCATGTGTGCTCTCTGTTCCGTGACACACCGCCTTTCAATCAGACCTCATATTGCACACACACACACACACACACACGAGTGTAACCGTACACGCAGCCACGCACATGTGGAGGCTGTCGAGCACGCCCAGGACATGACGAGAGGGTCAGCAAAGCAATAAAGATTGTAGAGCGCTGTCCGAGGTGCTAAATTCACTCAATAATGGGAGCGCTGCCTCTGTGTTAACCTCCCATTACTAGCACTATCTGGGGGAGGCAGAGAGGGAGGCGGAAGGGTGGAGGAGGGTGAGAGTTGGAAAGAGGGGAGACCAGAAAGGAGGCCTGCTTGAGGTGATTGAGAGATGTAGAGGCCCTAGGAAGGTAAGTGGTTCTTTAGTATGTATGCACCGCTCCTCGCTTCCTTCTCTCTGCTTTTCCTCGATGCCCCATGCCTCCCAGGGATTGCTAGATAGTTAGATGGATAGATGAAGGGAAGGAGCAGGAGGAGGAGGAGGAGGAAAAGAGGGGGGAGGAGGGGAAATGAAGGAAGTGTGAGGCATTAGGACTCAAACAGATCTGCAGCTGGAGTGTAACGGTGTTCCAGGAGGACACGTGTAACCTTAGTCACTTTATTTTAATTATTTTTTGCCCCTCTCTGCTCCAGCCACTCTGCTTATTCTCTTTAGGTCCATTATGTCTGTGTATCCTCTTGTCTATAATTCCCTCCCTCCTCACCTGTGTCTCCAAACTACTTTCTCTTGTCTCCCTCTTCTTCTCTTCTCTTATTTTCTCTATTAATCACTCTCTTGTGCTCCTGT
>VUQH01001872.1:0-16344 GCA_015106775.1 Etroplus canarensis
CCCTATCATATGCTTTCTCAAGATCCACAAAGACACAGTGCAACTCCTTCTGACCTTCCCTATACTTCTCCATCAACACTCTCAAAGTAAACATTGCATCTGTTGTACTTTTTCTCAGCATGAAGCCATACTGCTGTTCGCTGATGGTCACCTCTCTTCTTAGCCTAGCTTCAACAACCCTCTCCCATATCTTCATGTTATGGCTCATCAACTCGATCGCTCTGTAGTTACTGCAGCTCTGCACATCACCCTTATTCTTGAAGATTGGTATCAGTGCACTTCTTCTCCATTCCTCAGGCATTCTCTCATTCTCCAAGATTGTGTTAAACAATCTGGTTAAAAAGTCCACTGCCCTCTCTCCTAGAGATCTCCATACCTCCACAGGTATGTCATCAGGACCAACTGCCTTTCCACTCTTCATTACTGCCCTCACTTCCTGCTTAAACGGTAAATGGCATGCACTTATACAGCGCTTTCATTCAAAGCGCTTTACAATTATACTCATTTACCCATTCATACACCGATGGCAGCAGAGCTGCCATGCAAGGCGCTAACCAGGCCATCAGGAGCAACGTTGGGTTAAGTGTCTTGCCCAAGGACACATCGACACATGGGCCGGCAGAGTGGGAATCAAGCCTGCGATCAACTAATCAGAGGTCGACTGTTCTACCTCTACACCACGGCCGCCCCATATATAATATCTTTTTTTTCCCAGCTTATTGTTAACTTTCATCAACTCTCACCTACTTTACACAATATTAACATACGCCTGGAAAATAATTTTTAATTCACTCATAGTAATTACTGGTCTTTTCTAGGGGATGTCATGATTCCATAAATGTAGTAGTTGGTACCAATTACAGTAGAATTACATGATTCTTAATACCAAAATCTATACCACTGTTAAAAAGAAAATATTTTTTAAAATCTCAACTCCTTTATGAAAACTATCTGAGCATTACAAAAATAGTATGGTGCTGAGTTATGAATCAGAATCAGGGGAAATTACTTGTGTGAATACTGTAACAGTTTGCACAGATGCTGCAGTAATTCCTATGAAATGCATAAATTTTCATGGCTTTTTAAACTTTTTTTTTTTTACCAACTCAAGCATTTTGAAAGGAATACCAACATATCTAAGGATTTATCTAACGTTATCTACTGCATACAGTTTAGCCTATGGAACATAGCTGATTTCCCAGTGGCAGAACCAGCTGTCTCAAACTATATGGTAATATGTATTTCAGGATATCATAAGAAAGATAATACTTTGGATGTAAATATGAATGGGAACTTAGAATTCTTTGAACAGATTGGGATGCTGGTTTCTTTTAGGTGCTTTGCTGAAGTGGAAGTATTTCCACTGTTGGTCTGAAAAGTATGATTGCATTGTTTGCATATCACCTTTTTTTTAATCAGTTTTTACTTTGTGGTCACCCACCTAAAACACAAAGTACCTCCAGTGTCCGACTCCAAATTGCCTTTCTTATTACCGTGCCGGGTGGAGCTATTGTGGTAGCTGCGCGAATCACCATCTTGCATATGTAGCGTCCTTTGTAGTTTTTCCTGTGTATGTGGGCTTTGTCCTTCTTCTTTAGCATGTAAGGTTAGCCTAGAACGCTTGTAGCTGTATTTTCAGTTCCAAAAGAACTGTGGCCTCGGCACATGGTACATACCAGTTAACTTGGTATATACATTGCGTTCGATACTTCAGCACTAAAAAAGAAGCAAGTACCATCCCTTTTTCAGACTTTTAGTATTGAAAGTTACCCTGAGTAGTGGTTCCGGTGGCATCCCCAGTCTTTATATCTGGTATTTTCTTGAAAACTGTAACATATAGTGTATACTGTAATTGGCAGCACAGAATTTAAAGTATTGTGCACTTCTGCAATGTATTTCAACAATCACGGCTAAATAAACCACGGGAATCAATTTACATACTGCAAGAGACAAAAGTTAAAATTAATAGAGTGAAAGATCTCTCAATGAAACTAAAATACAAATGTTTTTATCTTTTATATCACCTGTATTCAATAATCAACAAGTATGTGATATGTAGTTTATGTTCCATCAGTCCCAGTGAACATTCTCGCAGTTAATAAAAGCAGAATAGACTGTTATTCTGGAATAACACATTACTCACAAGTTTCTTTTGTCTCCACAGAACAATGTGTCTCTACTGCAGGGTTGCATTGAGCTGCTCAAGAGCAACTGATGTGTTTAAGTATTCCTGTGTTGCCATCACTAAGTGACCGGTCATAGAAAATGGAAACTTGGCATCCCTGGGGCCTTGCATGGACATGAGACTAAGCGCTATGCCTGCTCTCACCTGGGTCTGATGCCACTTTAAAACCCTGTGCAAGATTAAGTGTCTTGTATGTGCAGTGTCTTCATGTTTACAGAGTCCCTATCCTCTGATCTGTGGTCCATCCTGTTCCATTATTTATGGAAGTCTAGCTCAATGTGAATGGCTCCAGAGAATGAGGCTGCCCAGAATTAAGGTCTTCCATATTTTAGCAGCATCAATAGATGCATTTTTTTCTTTAATTTTTCTTTTTTTGCTACCTAAAGCACAGTATATTTCTTGCATTTTTGCTCATGTTTTTCCTCTATCTTCTATCTTTATACTTTTACACAATTTAAAATGCTTATAGAATGATTTTCACATAATAACACAACCATATTTTCCTTGATTTACGTGCTTTATCTGTTGGGGCTTATAGTTTGTTAATTAAAAAGTTATACAGAAGCAAAACCAATGTTGGATAAACATCCTCATGCTCCAAATTCCTGGCCTCGGAGATTAGCCAAACCATCTCTCTAGTAAGAAAACTCATGACTTGCATAGAAGATAAGAACATTTTAAGTACAAAAATAGCTCCACTTTACCTCAGAAATTGGACATTTGGATTGGTCCCCATATTCTGGTTTGTAAGACGTGGCCTCAAATACCACAGTTATCAAAGATGTGGGAATGAGTTGAACAGCAGGCTGTTTATAGAAAAGTTTACATTTTGAATTGAATTTTCAGTTGAAGACACTCATTGTCACACACTTCTGTCCTTAGCAACTATTCACTCCAACCATCTGTTACTTTTTCCCTTTTGAGTTTGCAACTGTTTTATTTTTGCTGTTAATTTTTTCTTTGTTATTGATGGAGTCTCAGGCATCAGACCTCATATATTTTCCTGATCCTCTAAGCAGTTTCTTTAAAATAAAATTACGAATCTAAAAGGATGCACTAAGGTAAAAAGTACTTTACAATCATGAACAGGCTTGGTGGAGTATTAAAATGCATTATGGTTTTTAAGAAATTGAATGTATTTCCAACAGTGTG
Source organism: Etroplus canarensis (assembly GCA_015106775.1). Taxonomy (NCBI): domain Eukaryota; kingdom Metazoa; phylum Chordata; class Actinopteri; order Cichliformes; family Cichlidae; genus Etroplus; species Etroplus canarensis. The sequence goes on from VUQH01001872.1 coordinate 3,338, forward strand.
AATTCCTTCATGTGATGCTTTTCTTACAGAACATTAGCATTTTATAAATTTTTAATAATGCTGTTTAATAAATCCTACTTTCCCAAGTTTGTTCTCTTTCTTCTTGCTATTCTTTTTATATGTGGAATCTGTTAAGTTTTTTGTTACTCCATGCAAGTATCTTATATTAAAGCCTGTATTTTAAAGCTCTGGCCATAATGCCACTAGGTGTCACTATCCACTATATCTTGTTTATACTGTGGGTCCTTGAAGTTAAACACAGCTGTATTCATATTTGTGTTAAATCCATTGACCACTCTGGATCCTGAATTTGGACAGTGTGGGGTATTAGGTAACCTTTGAGGAAATGCCAGGGGGCTTATGGGAATTACCACCACCAACCTGCTCACTGCATGACCTACTTTAGCAGCTGCACAAAGCAGTATGGATTAAATAACCTACAGGCCAGGTAAATCTAAATATATTTTGTTAAACGGGTCAAATAGCTTCTCTTTGTCTGCAATATAAATTAGGGTAAAAATAAGGTCCTGAATAAAACTTTTCCCAGCACTTAAGTCATTTTATGGTAAAGAAAGGATATACATGAAGGAGAGGGGGGCTAGCAAAGTTGCAATGATTAGGCACATACATTGTATGAACAAAAGTATTTTGTCACACCTCTTAATCACTTAATTCATGTGTTTTGTTCAGTTCCATTCTCACAATTGTATAAAATCAACCACCCAGCCATGCAGTCTACCTTTACAAACATTTGTAAAAATGGGTTGTTTTAAAGAGCTTACTGAATCTGAGCATGGTACTGCAATAGGATGCTACCACTGGAACAAGTAAATTTACATGAACAGCTGTAAAGGGTATTATTGCAAACTGTAAGTACAGGCACAAATTGGCAAACGACAAAGTTACAAAGCAAATTTGCTAAATGCTGAGACACATATTGTGTAAAAGTCATCAACGCTCTGCTGACTCAGTAACTGCACAGTTCAAAACCTACTCTGGCTTTAACATCAGCACAAAAACTGTGTGCCAGGAGCTGCAAGGCATAGGTTTCCATGGCTAAGCAGCTGTGTGCAAGTTTTACATCACCAAACACGATGCCCAATGTTAGATGGAGTGGTGTAAAGCATACCACCACTGCACTCTGGAGGAGTGAAAATGTGTTCAGTGGAGTGACGAATCGTGCCTCTCTGCCTGGCAGTCTGATGGAACACTCTAGGTTTGACAAATGCCAGAGCATTACTTACCTCCACTGCACCAGTTGTAAAGTTTGGTAGAGGAGGGACAATGCTATAGGGTTGTTTTTCTGGGATTGTCTTGGGCTCTTTTGTGGTAGCGAAGACAAACCAAAATGTCTTGATTTACCAAGACACTTTGGACAATTTTTTGCTTCCACCATTGTGGAAACAGTTTGAGGAAGGCCCTTTTTTGTTTCAGCATAACTGTGCCTTAGTGCACAAGGCAAGGTTCATAAAGGCAAAGCTGGATGATGGATATGGTGTGGCAGAACTTGGCTGGCCCACACAGAACCCTGACCTCAATCCCATCAAGTATCTTTGGGATGAACTAGAATGGAGATTGTGAGTCCAGCCCACTCGTCCAACATCAGTGCCTGACACTCTCCTCTAGATGAATGAGCAAAATAGTATCACTCATGCGCTCCAACTCCAATTCCATATTAGTGCCTGTGGATTTAGAATAGGATGTCATAAAAGTTCCTGTGAGTGTAATGTGAAGGTGGCTGAATACTTTATTCCATATAGTGTAGAGTATACTGTATCTGTCCAGGAAGGCTTAGTCAATATTGACAGCCCCAGTCATTCTGTCACAATGACCTGTAGGGTTCAATCTATTTACTGATTGGATGAAACCACTGGCTGTAGCCAATGACATTATAACAAATAATCAGTACAAACAAATGAGTTTGCCAGCTGTGGTAAGAGCAAACAGTATTTAGAAGCACAGCATTAAAGAGTTACTGCTATGGTGGATCCAAAGAGCAAGGCCTTCCTTTGAAACATGATGAAAAGGCCTCAATATTAACTTTAGCTGCATGTTTTGAGTAACCAAAGACTTTCCATTTATTTATGCAGCGTTAATGTCTGATCACCCCAGCTACTGAGTATATGAGTATGAAACAGAAGACTACTAATCAGATCACAGCAACAAAACCTCTGAGCAAAAATTCAAATATAAAGGAAAAATTTTGCTTGCTTCAAAGGTAGACTGTTTATCTCATTTAATGAATATCTATATCTCCCCTTAGGCACACTTAGATCATTTACAGGATCTCAATGTATGCTAAGAAGTAGATTTTAGTAGAGCTTTTGGATGCATAATTGGTGATTTGCCAATAATAATTAATTGAATGCCATCACACACATACAGCAGTCTTAGACAATCAAGTTAAAAAAGCATAATGGAGGGCTATAACAAAAATGCAAAACCAAGAAAAAGGGGACACTGTTTCAGGCACACATGTTTCTGCTGTGTCATATCACTCCTGAGTCTTTTTTCACTTTGGTATGCTTCATGGTTAAGTGAGCTGCAACATCCTCTCACACTGAATGAGCCTGTGAAAGCACCTGCCTCATGGCCCAGAGCTCAGCACTGGTCAAATGAACGTCATGATAAATGCAGACAAAAGCCTTATAGCAGGACTTAGAGGCATGACGCATGAAGGTCTCCTCAAATAGAAAATGTGCCTTCTGAAGGGACTTGCAGGTTTAAAAAAAAGTACACCTGCAGGGCTTGCTGACGTAACTGAATCGTGTGAGCTTCCTTACTGAAACAGAACAGGATGCTTCTTCCTGGTGCTGCACACAGACTACTCTTCCACCCTCTGAATGGCATGTGTATGGGCAGCCAGCAGCACTGAGGTTTTAAGTTTTGCCACCCTTCTGGTTCCAAGATCCGCAACACAGGGGACCTGTACGTCTTAGGTGTGAAAGTGTGAAGGACTATCCGAAGGATCGTATTATGTCCCTTCCTTGGTGGAATGGAATTCTGCTGTTAATAAAGCATCAAAGGACTTAAAGCAAGTTGCATGGTGTTGCTAAACCTTTTGTAGGTTAGTGCACCCTGCCCTGCTCAAGCAATCATTTGCTTTTATGCTTGCATTACTAACACAATGTCATCTCAAAGTCTAAACAATTCCTGAAGGATAACAAAGACAATCTGCGAGCTAACTTGAACAAGAAGTGCCTCCACTTCTCAACCTGCTTTTTTAAGCACCACTCCTCAAAAATGCTTGTCTCAAGGACACCTCAAAAGCTTATTGTGGGATGCAAAGAGACCCTGATGTGATGCTGTGTCTGGTAGTGGAAAAATCCCAAAACTCACTTATCAAAGAACTGTGAAAGTGTAATAGATAGGTAAATAGAAGCAGTTAAAAATAGTGTTTACAGCAAATTACTTCGATAAAAGAAGAGGTCTGTGTTTAGGGTGGCCAGATGTCCCTCTTTATGTGAGCCACCATTTTTAACCCTTGTCTCCCTTTCCCACATCTTGAGACACTGTCACATATTGACTGTCAATATGATGTAAACTACCAAAAAGAAAATGAAACAGCAGTATATAATGTGAAATAGAGGGCTCTTTCTCTCTTTTTTGCTCAAGTTAATTTGACCAAAATTTACAAAAATCATTAGATATGGCTTTAAAATGGTATGCCAATCTATCGATACGTCCCTATTCAAACCCACAGGTTACCAGACAGAAAAGCTGCCGAAAATAAACAGTATATAAAGACTATTGCATGACACCACAAGAACAAGCTTCCTTTTATGATAAATAGACTGCTACTTATAGAGTGCTTTTTCCACAGGCCTCATCCACACACACACACACACACACACTATGCCTAAGAGCACTTTCAACACATTCATACTCTGACGGATACATTGGAAGCATATGTTTGGGCTTTACATTTCCCACACAAACACAGTGTTTGCCCCACATTTAGTTTGTTGGGATTTGTGGAAAAGACGAATCAGAATACTTTATTAATCCCAGGGGGGGGTTGCATTGTGTAACAGACTCTCAGAACAGATACATCCCATGGGCCTACCTCTTGCAAAGCTGCAACAGCCCCATAAATAAGAACACATCGTTTAAATATAGGCCAAAGTATGGATAAATGATGCTCAGGATCTCTTCAGTATTTTCATTTTACAGTACATTTTTACTTTCATGTTTCTCTCAGCATAAAGAATAACCGCATTTCAATTTAAAAAAGAGCGTTTTCTCGGAAATGTATGAAGTGTAAGATCTCTCACGATGCGACTTTATGACAGTAAACTTAGTCACTCTCCGTTTCAAACAAGAAGCTTTTGTCCGACTGAAAACCATCTAACTGCCCAAGCCTTTTCCGTAACTCTAAGAGACTACAACTCCCAGCAGCCCCATTTCCTGCTTGAGCACGTTCCAGCCAATCGGGAGCCTTGTGGATGTACGGTAGCTATGTGGGGCATGGGGCCAGCGCGTCTAGCCAGCTCAAAGTGCCACGACTTCACAGCAGACCGAGGATTCTCCAGCGGAGTGAGGGGGGAGCACTGGAAAAAAAGAAGCCCAGCAAGTTAGCGAAATAGCTAGAGCTATAGATCGCTTTGCACAGAAGCCACTTCATCCACAACTCAGAGCTTTCGCCCCTCGGTGCGTTCCTTTTGAAGCGAGCAGACGTAGCGTTATCAGCGCCGGGGTAAGCGTGGGATTCTTGGAATTTTTTTATTCATTGAGCCAGCCTTAGCTAGCTTGGAAAGCTATCAACGGCTAGCCCCGAGGAAACTATTATTGAAGAAACAGCACTGGTTAAAGTTACCTAAAATTATTTCATGCCGTTCCCTTGGCTAGCTGTTTAGTTTGTATGTTTATTATAGGCTCTGTTGTGCGTAAACCGACGCTTATTGTCCAGAATGTTGGCCAATTTCATTGATTTCATTTAACAGGGTTAGCTGCTGTGCTAGCTGATAGGTATTGATTAAAAGTATACTGCTTTAAAAATACTTAGGTCTTGTCACACCCCTACAGCGTTTGAGCTAGGGTATCATTATCGTTTTATAAACCCCCATAATTCCCTTTCACTTGTGTTCTGGGAGTAATTTTAGGATTAGTTTGGTACTGAATAAACTATCTGAACTCCTTGTAATAGTGTGTGAATGAGATTATGGAATAAAAAGTGAGGCATTTTCTTACAAATTCTGGGGTCTGAGACAAAAAGTAATGAAAAAGAATTCGTATATGTATTTTTTAAAAACTTCATAGCTTAATAAATACCATGTCGTTTATATTTATTTGAAGACTAATGTGCAACCTATGTGGCAACCACAGTGGTCATGATTCAGAGCCAGGTGTTTTAGCCTTAGTCTTGGTGATGTGTCCTTCGAAACTGTTCAGCTTCTATTCTCAGAAAGTTGGGCCGAGTTAGTTTTCTCCCAGTTCAGCCTGAGTAAAGATGCACTGATGTGTGACATCACAGATAAGGAGGCTGGACCATATCTTCCCCTTATGCTTCCAGCGTATAGACCTTGCAGTGAGCAGGGACTCTGGACTCTTACACTTTAGTTGCTCAGCACTTTTCCTCTTCATGTCACATGGCTTTGTTTTAAAACAATAAATCGCTACATTGTCCCTTTCGTGCATTTATATATTTTCTGTTTGGATAACATCTCTGTAAACTAAAAATGATAGATCTGCAAAACAAATCAAAGAAAGCGTGTTAGTGTCTCTGAGCTGCCAAAAACTCTGCCTGCAGGCTAACGGCCAGACAGGTTTGTGACAGGAACTTTTAAGACCCTTCAAGAGCCATTTTTCTCACAGCAGGAAATTAAGACCAACCGCAAGCCAGCTTATGAAAATGTTGGTCATTTCTTTGTGTACTTTCAGTTTTTGCCCGTACACATTTTGCATGTATGATTTGTTTTTATCTCTCACTGCCTTAAATTACCACTTAAAGTGCTTTTTCTTACAGAATTTTAAGAATATGTAAGAATAAGTTTTTGCTTTTGCTTCAAAAACCTTTTGTACCTTTTGTGGTTATATAATGCAGCCAAAATAACAGGGCATTTTCTATTATAAAAGCAGTGCAGTGATCAAAATAATAACTGTAATGTTAAAAAATTGAATGGCATTGAATAGCACTCCTGACACAAACTGCATTCACTTTGTATAATCTTTCACTGCTTGTATTTTTTAACATGTATGAGATGTAAAGATGAATTTGAGAAATATGAATACACGTTTTACCTGAGAGGAAGCAGCCGTTTTTTTTTCACAGCTTACTTTTAAGATATACTGATTTAAATTATGTAGCCAAAAGTTATTGGGGATGACAGTGACACCTTGAGGCCGTTTGAGGTAAAGGCTTGGATTGTTCTCCATGAGAGCATTAATCCTAATTCTATCTCATCAGCTACTATGTTAAGACAGCTGCTGTCAGTTTCATTTTACCCAAGAATATGAAAAATTATTAGTGGTATTACAATTTTGGCTTCATATGAATTACAGCATAAATTTTTATCTCTCCTTGTCGGAGTCTGTGATTGTGAGTCAACTGCAAAAAGCTGTTTCTTTTAGAAAAAACTGTGAACAGTTTCCCCCTCCCTCTCTTTTTAGGTTTACTAAAATTGAACAATGGATATCTATGACCCCCAGACCCTTGGGATTATGGTATTTGGTGGATTCATGGTGATCTCTGCTGTTGGGATTGTTCTTGTCTCCACCTTCTCCATGAAGGAGACCTCTTATGAGGAGGCCCTGGCTAAACAACGCAGAGAGCTAGGTAGGATACAGTCCGTTCGCTCTGACAAAAAGAAAAAGGACAAAGTATCTGAGAAGAAGAGCCGTGGAAAGAAGAAAGAAGAAAAGCCCAATGGGAAGATCCCAGAGCAGGACAAAACTGAAGATGCTGTTGAAGCTGACACTGAAGCTGACGTAGTCAGTGAGAGCGTAACTGCCCCGACTGTTGCTGCTACCCCTGTCTCCGTTCCTGAACCTGTCCCTGTTTTTGAAGTTGCAGCAAATGCAGCCTCAGTGGCAGCAGAGGTGCAGCCCAAGACTGCTGCTGAACCAAACCCAGTTGCTGAACCCTCACCTGCACCCTCACCTAAAGAGAAAAAGAAGAAGAAAGTGGCAAAGGTTGAACCAGCCTCGACCCGGCCAGCTCCTGTGTCTGCTCCTGAACCAGTCAAGCCCTCTGCCATCTCTGCATTAACCCAGGGTCCAGTGTCTGCCCCAACTAAGGCGACTGCTCCTTCCTCTGCAACTGCACCTGCCCCAGCCCCTGCCCCAACCAAGGCTGCCCCGGTATCAGCCAAGTCTGGCTCTGCGTCAGCTAAGTCTGCTGCTGGCCCTGCATCATCAAAGTCTGCTCCTCAACCTGTGTCAAGTAAAACTGCCCCTGCTTCTGCACCGGTGTCAGCTAAGTCCACTGCAGCCAAATCTGCCTCTTCTGCTGCTCCTGCATCAGCTAAGTCTGCCCCTGTCACATCCAAATCTGCCCCAGCACCAGCCAAGTCTTCTACAGCCCCAGCCAAGTCTGTGCCAGCTCCATCCAAAACTGCCCCGGTGCTGGAGGCCGTCACTAAAGATGTCCCAGTGATGGCTGTGCCCCCGGTGGGATCTCAGCCGGCTCCTGCTGTTGCAGCAAAAACACAAGAGCCCAAGAAGAAGGCCTCCAAGAAAAAGACTGAATCTGGTAAGCAGATGTATTTTAGAGAAATCTACTTGCTGTATACCATATGTTCTTGTAAAATGTAATATTCATCTTATTTTAATATTTCTGTATTTTTAAGGTTGGTATTAATAATGGCACTTTCCCAAATCTTGAAATCTACAGGCAGTCTCTATAATAATAATAATGCTTATAGCTCAACAGTCATGAGAAGCCCCACCTTCCGTTTCAAGTATGACCACTTTGCTAAAATTACACCACTGCACAAGACTGGCGGCTTTTTATTGTGCTGATGTGTCCTTTCTCTCACACGTGTCTCTTCCTAGCTCCTCCCAGCAGAGATGTGAGAAAGAGATGCAAAGAAGAGATGAATAGGAAAGCCTTGGTTCTACTGCCAGGGATTTTCCTGCATATGAAATGTTTTTTTAACGATAAACATGTGTTTCCTTGCTCTAAGCTCCTCCAGAAGCCTCCTCTGCCCCTGCTCCTCATCTTCTTGAGGCACATTTAAGGGGCTTGTGTCCTCTGGGGGGGCAGCAGGGGACTTAGTTCTGTGTCAACAGAGAGGAAAAGATAGAAGAAGGCATACATTGCAAAATGAAAAGCACACACTGCCTTTACATCCTTGATAACCCTTCATATGTCTGTATGCCATTATCAACATTTTACAGTGAAGCCGATTGCTTGCTCTTAGCTTAAAAATACCACCAGATATTCTTTCATGCAAACAATATATTGTCTTTTCAATGCACAGGGTTGCCATTATGCTGTGTATTTGGGCTCAAAACGTAATGTCTATAAATATTGCTGTTATGTCCCCATTTGCTAAAATTAGCCGTCTCTTTGGAATGGATGGAATTGGTGCTGGAACTACATTAGCCATAACACTGGTGGTTGCAGTGAGACTTTATTGTTTGGAGGTGAGAATGGAGGTTGTCTTGCATACACATACACTCAAAATATAAGGTAGGAATAACCTGTCAGTACTGATGAACTTCAGCTGTGTACTTGTGGAAGTAGTGCCAGTAGCAGTGGTGGGTAATGTCTGGCACTCAACCCTGGAGGGCAGAGAGTACGCCAGCTTGTCCAAACACTGTTGCTCTGTTTTGTTAGCTTACAAAGCCTCTCAGTGCCTCTGACAATAAGAAGAGAGGTGGGGCTAGCTTTCTCCCTTGCCCGAGGCTTGTCTCCTCCTGGTGCCACAATGCCCCATCATTTTGCCATCTGAAACTGCCCAGGGCCCCAGACCCAAAGGACAAGTTGCAACCTTGTTCTTTTCAAAGGACGTTATGAGAGAATTCAGTCACTTTTGAGACAGCGCCAATACAGTTTTAAAATACTAGGCCTTTTTGTTTTAAATATTTAAATACATTCTTAATTATTTATCTCATTTTCTGTGTTATTCTGTGTTTGCTTCTTTAGTGGCTTCAGTGGATTCTGCTGATGCTCCACTGTACCTGCCCTATAAGGCTCTGGTGTCCACCATCAGCAGCATGGTGTTCAGTGAGGGAGAGGCACACAGGCTCATCGAGATCCTGTCTGAGAAAGTTGGCATCATCCAGGACACTTGGCACAGGGTATAGAACACTGCAGTCAGTGAAGGAAAAGACTTGTACAGCAATTTAGCTCTTCGAATACATTTGAGAGCTGAAGAAAGTTAATTCCTCTGTATTTCTGTGTGTGTTTGTGTGTTTAGGCCACTCAGAAAGGAGACCCAGTAGCCATGCTGAAGAAACAGCTGGAGGAGAGAGAGAAGCAGCTGGCAGCAGAGCAAGAAGACGCTTCTGCAGTTAAGAATCGTCTGAGAGAACTCACCAAGGTTAGGCATAGAAGAGTCTCTAGAACTACATACTAAAACTCATCATTTGCTCTATAGCCTTGTTTGCAGCTCTGTAGGACTCTTTATACTCATAACATGGATGAACCTACAATCCTGATGATAAGTTAAACAATTCATTGGAAAAAACAAATTAATTTTCTTTTGACCATGAATGTGCATTGACATTCATGTTGCATTGGAGTGCTGTCTTGTTTTGCCCTGAAGGTGGCAGTATTGGAAAGCCAAATTGGTAAGCAGGCTATATAGACAGTGTTATGCTATTTAACCCGTAATATCAGGGGCAGACCACTGTGTGGCATTACATGAAATACTGTTTCAAGGTAGAACCTATGTTGACCATTTATTACATCTTGCATGTTCTTGTGCTGAACCGAGCATTGAATGAACATTGTGTCACTATGGTAGCGATAGAGGTAAAGCCACAATATCCTCTAAAATTATACTTCTCATCTTCTGTGGGATAATAAATGCTTTCAATTAATTTCACAACAGTTGTGGAGATATTTCACTCAGAAATGGCTCCTTTTGTTTTACAACAAACCGAGATTTTCTCTCTGATTGTGTCGTCTGTTTATCAGGAGCTCTCGGCTGAGAAGGCTAAAGTGGTCAGCGTGGAGACAAGACTGAGTTCTCAGCTGAGTAAGAGGGAACAAGAAATGATTGCTCTGCAGGCTCGCATGCAGGCCAGTTACCAAGACCATGTAGCCCAGACCCAGAGGCTCAATGCAAAGGTCAGCTCAATATGCATTACAATTAATTTAAAAATGAAATTGGTACATTTGGGTTTGTATTTTAGTAATCTGACTGCTGTTAGAAGTGAAGATACAGTTCACTCTTGAAATACATTCTTCTTGTGAAAGATTAAACACTAAGCAGCAGTACAGAGTACAATGTTTTGTTTGTTTAAAAAAAATCTAAAAATTACTGCAGATCCTAAGCCTGCAGGACCAGCTGGAAAAGGGACCCAGTGCCCAACTTGCTCGTCTACAGCAGGAGAACTCCATCCTCCGAGACGCCCTCAACCAAGCTACTAGTCAAGCTGAGAGCAAGTGAGTCTTTACCATACATTAACACAATAACTGACTAGTATGTCATGACAGGCTCTTTATGAATATATGAAGGTGTAAATTCAATACAGCTTATACTAACTGATTCTTGTCATATCCTTGCAAGGCATATGTCCTGACTCTTATGTTTCTCTCTCTTCTGCTTTTAGGCAAAATGCAGAGTTGGCCAAGCTGCGTCAGGAATGTGCAAAGTTAACCAAGGAACTTGGAGAGAAGACAGACAGTCTGCTTGCTGATGAGCACATCAGGAAAGGGCTGGAGGCCAAGGTCTCTGCTGCTGAGAAGCAGATCTCACTGCTACAGGTTGGCCACTACCATGGAACATTACATTCTCTTTATTATCAACTACATGAGACATGATCAAGTTTTCCTGTGGGACCAAATTTGTTCCAGCTTTTTAAAGAATCTTGTCTCTGCAGCCAATTAGTTACTGAGGGTCTATAAAATGTAAATCTAGGCCTTTTCCGGCAATCCCCTGACCCTCTGATGTTAAGGGAAGCTTAATTGTCTTGTAAACATAGAGCCCTGGGCCAGGCTGGAATGTAGCCATAACAATAACGGGGCTGCAGGTAAAATGCTTCTCACAGCCAGCTGGAATGTGTGCATGTCCAAGCATCTTTCCTCTCCAGGTTTTTGTTTTTGGCTGTAAAGGCAAAGGAACAGTCTGATGCTATTTACAATTTCAGACAGGAACTACATCTGTCTGTTTTGCTGTTATGCCCTGTTAATTTCCTATTCTTATATACTATCAGCCCACACAATCTCTCACTCATGGAATGCTATTGGTCTGAACTATTACTGGAAATGTGGAGCAAGTGAGTCAGCTCTCCTGATAGTAAAGTGTTCCTTTTGTTTAATCATTTACTTACTACCCTTGTAGCAGTGTAAGATCTTTGATCATATTATGCAACAAATCAATATACTATATACATATTGTGTATAGTGTTTAATTTTGAAGTTATTTATGTTATATTTGAACTTTGTATATACATTTTTATATATTTGAGCTTCATTTTTTCTGCCTTTCACATTTATATTTATTTGTTAGATAACTGAGTGTCTGTAACATCAATGCAATTTCCTCCCTGGGATTAATAAAGTATTCTGATTCTAATTTTGATACGCAGTTGCGCACGATGAAAGACTTGCTTTTAGACTGTGACCATTCACAACATAGGGGCACAGGCAATTCAGTCATCCTAAAATCAAAGCACTTCCTATGACAATTTTTAAAAAGAACTGTTAACATAATGATGAAATGTCTATTTGATATAATTATTACAGAACATCAACCCTGTACATAGTTGATATGACTGTTCTGTTGTCTTTTTCCTGTGTGTGGAAATTTTAAAGCTACATTTGCCATATGAATCAGTGCTGTCAGTTGCAAAATGTAGTGAATCTTTGCTGCCCCCTGCTGTTTGTAACAATTTAATCGATTTCTCTGTCAGACCAGCAATGACGAGAAGGAGCAGGCTTTACAGAGGAGATTGGAGGAGGTCTGTGAGGAACTCAGAACAACGCAGAATAGAAACAACAGCCTGCAGTCAACTTTGGACAAAGCCCAACAGGACAGCGGCACACTCTCAGGTCAGAAAGCAAGCGAACCTTAATGGATACCAGATGTAAAGGCACTTAACTTTATTTGGTAATGTGACAGTAAATTGTTTAAAAAGAATATTAAATCTTAGATATTTATCACATTTTTATGGAACCAGTAGCTGTGTTAAAAAATAGAAAACTATGGAATAAGTTATGAGTTTTGTTTCTGCAGAGGTCCAAGTGCATGTTGGGAAGTTGGAGGCTGAGATCAAGGAGCGTTCTGCTCAGGTGGATGCCCTCACTGTCCAGCTGGAGGAGGCAAAGGCAGAGAAATGCCAGCTTGGACAGCAGGTGGCATCAATCAACTCACTGTTGGAGGCCAGTCAGAATAAAAAGGAGGAGGATAACAATCAGGTAAATTTAGCATTTTAGGGTTGTTCGCTATAAAAGTGAATGCTGACATATATAATGACACCTAAGGATGTTTGTCATTTTTACATTTCCAGGTGAATTTTGAAGAACTGGAGCATCTAAAGCTGAGGTAAGTCTAAGTCTTCTTTTCTTATGACTCAACAATGGATCCAGGGCTGGTTCATCCACTCTCTAAATATCATGCCCTTATTTATAGCTTGCAGGAGAGAGAAAGCCTGCTAAACACACTTCAAGAGGAACTGAAGCAACTACAGATGAAGAAGGAAGCAGCAGTAAGTGTTGCATGCATCTGTCATTAAGTATATTACCAAATAGTATCTCATCTTAGTTTTACAGGAAAAATATATGTGATAAATGCATTCTAATTGCAAATATTTGCTCTTTCAATAGGAGAAAACTATTGTTGAGCTTGAGCAAAGAAATAAGAGGTATGGTGCTTTTCATGTATTGAACCTTTTGA
>VUQH01001872.1:16364-28653 GCA_015106775.1 Etroplus canarensis
GATGGTTTTTTTTTTTTTTTTTTTTTTTTTTAATTATTCTGTGTCCATATAAATTTTGTATCCTTTAGTGAAGATGCCAGCACAATCACATCCCTTCAGGATGAACTTAAAAACCTCAAAGAAGAAATGGTTCAACTTAAGAACACACAAGTAAGCCGCCTTCTTAATGTGCATGTTTCTACATCTGGAGCTGCCCTGGTAGAATAAAATGACTGCATCTTGTTTCTGTTTCAGCCATCAGATGGCTCCACAGAGCTCACACTACTACAGAACAGGTAATGGGATGTGTTTGAATGGTGCTTTTCTGCTTTAATGCATGAATCACTTTAATTTTATGTATCCACACATCTCTTACACTAATGGCAGCAAAGCTACCTTCCAAGGTGTTGGCAGCCTGAGTGGAAGGAATGTGTTATATGTAAAGATCAGCCTTACATAAAAGGTCAGCTGTTTAGATCTGCTTATTCTTTTTTCTTTTGGGTTTTCTGTAGTTTGACTGAAAAGGATGCTCTTGTCACATCATTACAACAAGAACTAAGGGAAGCAAAAGGAAAGGACACCACTGATGCAGTAAGAGACTTCTCACATACTAGTGGCTTGTCAGATGGAATCAGTTTGCTATCAGTCACCTCACTAATAATGCCATGCAATTTTTAAACAGAATACTGTGGCAGAACTGGCAGATTTTCGAAATAAGACCAAAGAAGCTCTCCAGACACTTTTCCCACAGATATCTGTAGAGACAGAGCAGGTAAGAGAATTTCACAAGAGGAGTTGCTAATGTGCTAATGTGCACATGAATTACTTTGTCTGCTTTTCTCCTCGCTTAGTTGAACTGGTTACAAGTGTTTACACAAAAAGCTCAGGAGGCTCTCAGCCAGCAGAGCCAGGAGTCTCAGTCAAGCACAACACATTCAGTAAGTCAAAATTGTATACTGTTACCACATACTGATTTGAATTAGCCGAGCAGAAGATGTTCTGAATGTGTGCGGTTTGTTTTAGGTGTTGCTTGAGAAGCTGAAGGAGGCAGAGGAAAGCCATGGCTCGCTGCAGGCTGAATGTGAACAGTACAGGACAGTCCTGGCCGAAACCGTAAGTTAGTAAAATAAAACGGTGGATTTTTAAGCAAGTTTATACGGCCCGTTCATATCCGTTTTCATTCTCATTTAGGAAGGAATGCTAAAACATCTTCAGAAGAGCGTGGAGGAGGAGGAGCTGGTATGGAAGTCCAAAATGACTAACTCCGAGGAACAGCTGAAAGAGGTAATACTTAAAAGCCCTGTCACTTAGAGAAGATTTCACCATGTCTGGGTCCCCTTAAAAATTTATAAAACTTAACTACAGTCTCTTGTCACTCTACCAGGCTTTGCAGAAAGTCTGCAAGCTGGAAGAAGAAAACCAAAGTATAGAGCAGGTGAGGGTCTCTCCACTCTATTTAAATCACCCCTTGGGGGAAGCTAATGGATTGTAAAAGTTTTCTTCTTTCATCTTTCGTTTCTCTCTAAAGTTGAAGGAGCAGGTAATGCTTCTGGAAGCCCAGCTGGAAAAGCAGTCAGACAACCATGTGACCTCTGAGCAGATGGAGCAGGTACAAACGCAGCTTAAATTTACAGCAGACTCTCTGTCACTATATGTATATAATAAACAGTGATGTAAACTTGCACATTGTTGCCTTCCTCAGCCCAACTTTTGCATTATTGCTGAAAAAAAAAAACAAAAAAAACTTTTGGCTCCTTGGGTAGTTTTTTCCCCAAATAATCTTCCAAATACCAACGACATAGTGCAAATGTAGATGCTTTTAATAATGGTTTAATTAATGATATATGTACAGCGTTATCAGTTCATGCTTATAATACCGTTTTCTCCAAAATCCAAGACATTTCCCGTATCTCCATCTTTTGTTCCACTTAAACCAACAATACATGTTTAACATGTATTCCTTTCTGGCCTGTGCTGTGTTCAGCTGAAGCTGCAGCTGTCAGAGTGTCAGAGCCAGCTGGATGTGGCCCAGAAGGAGGCCCAGGCACACAAGGAGGAACTTGCACAGGTGACTATGCTGACCTGCTTTCTTGTCATTCAGAAAATGATATGTAAAGAATTCTTAACTGTGCACCTGAGGTATACAGATGAGATGTCATGTTAAGAAATTCATGGGAGTTATTCCTTCACATGCACAACCGGCTCAGCAAGCGTCAGTGACATATAAAGTGTTACGGATGAGATTCATTATTGGCAGTTTCGTAAAAGGTGACGAAAGTCGGCTTCCTGTTTCAGGTCAGAGAGCAGCTGGGCGAAATCACAGTGCGGGCCCAGCAAGAGCAGAATGGCCCAGCTGAGGCTCAACCCACTCAGGTCAGGGTGCAAATGTCACAGAGCACCCTTTAACTCCTGTTGGAGAGTACTGGACAGTGGCTAGAGCAGTTCTTCACAGTTCTTCTTTATTTTAATTAGTTGTCTTTTTTAGTTGCTTTTCAATTGAGTGTAGTTAGATTTAAAAAATTTAACATGACACATGGTTTTTGTGTTCTAGTTTAGGAACACGTTATTTCCTTCTCCTAAATGAAGGACGTGGTCACAGAACACGGATACAAACAGATGACTCTGATAAAGTAGGGCTGTATTTCCAGTCTGTCCAGTACTCCACCGACAGGACAGCTGTTTACTCTAACCACTGTTCGCACTAATTGAGTGAACCTAACTCTAACTACTGCTATTTCTCCACTTGCATGCTCATCACTTTTTTTATTTCCAAATATTTGTTTATGAGTCTTAACAGTCGAGGAACTTTGTTTGACTTTAGCCTTTCACCTAAAAATAATGTGAAAAGATATACTAACTTGGTCCACAGGGCGAGTAGCTTTTGTTTGTGTGTTGGTGCATGTGGAAGACTGATGCTTCAACAAAAGAATGTGTGTTTACGCACAAATCTGCAAGCTATTAGTCTGCACGTATTAATAGTGTGTCTCTGTCATCAGGTCCAGAACGAGTTGAGCCAGACAGCAGAGAAGCTGCATGGGGAGGTGGCTCAGAGAAAGCAGCTCACAGAAGAGTTTGAGCAGGTAGCAGCCACTGTCTGTTCACTGTGTGTTGGGTTTACACCACAAGGTTTTTCTTAAGTTCTTAGAGGATAACGTTGGTGTGTGTTGACAACCTCCAGGCCCAGAAGACTGTAGCAGAACTTCAGGCTCAACTGGATCTTTTAAAGGTTTCCACAGAATCGCCACAGTCTGACACTGAAGATGTAGCTCAGCTGAAGGTGAGCTACAGTAACATATTGTTGGGCAGCTCCGAGATAAAAAGTATAAATACAGTACACTAAACACTACATATTATACATAAAAAGGCTTTATACGCCGTTCACACATTTACAGATGTACAGTGTACCAAGTGTGAGCATACTACATTAATGTTGTATCATTGCATAGATCGATGTATCGCAGGGGTACAGGTGAGTACACTGTAGAACGAATGCATCTTAATTGGAACAGTTAAATAGGTTGAATGCTTTCTTTTTATAGTAGTGGATTTATTATACATTTTTAACCCTGAAAAGTATAGGGGGGACGAGGGGACGACAAGACTTCTGGAACGATGTACTTTGGATAAACAAAACCAAAGTGGAGATGTTTGACCATAATACAGTACCGTGTTTGGCAAAAACCAACCACAGCAAATCAGCACACACTCTTCATGCCAACTGTCAAACATGGTGTTGGGTTTTGCAGCCACAGGACCTGGACGCCTTGCAATCATTGACTTGCCCGTGAACTCCTCTATAAATCAGAATATTCTAGAGTCACATGTGAGGCCATCTGTTTGACAGCTAAAGCATGGCTAACACTGGATCATGCAACAAGATGATGATCCCAAAAAGAAAAGAATCAGGGTGGAATGGCCCAGTCAAAGTCCAGGCCTCAACCTGATTGAAATGTTGTGGTGGGACCAGATCTGTGCATAAGTGAACATCTGCAATCCTTAATGAACTGAAACAACATTGTAAATAAAAGTAATTCAGAATTCCTCCACAATGATGTAAGAAACTAATAAAGTCATACAGAAAAAATTACTAAAAGTTATTGCAGTGAAAGCTAGTTCTATAAGCTATTGAATCATGTTTTTGTGTACTTGGTGTTTTCACGTGTACACATGTATATCAAGGTGATGAACGGTCCTGCTCCAAACAGAAAATAATGATGCATAATATGTTCATGCTTTAACTCTGATTTTAAAAATGTATTTGAAATTCTGTTTTCACTTTTAAAGCTCATATGTGTGCCTGTCATTGAAAGTGTCCTGTTTTTCTAAGTGATTGGGGGGAAAAGTTGTTCTGGGGGACACAATAAAAATCACTTGTAATAAACTCTTACTGTGAAAGAAGAAACATTTAGTATGTTTTGTTGCTGCATTTTATAGGTCTCGATTTAGTTTGGTACTCTGACGTTACATTTGCATTTGCTGTTTGGATAGGAGCGCCTGGAAAAGGAGAAGAAGCTGTCCAAAGACCTGGGCCAGGCAGCCACCAAGCTCCAGCAGCTTCTCAAAGCTACTCAGGAGCAGCTGACCAAAGAGAGGGAGACGGTGAGAACACTACAGGAGCACCTGGAGACCAAGGTGAGTCAGTTGATACACTCTGCCAATAAGGTCAGATTGCTCTTTGCTTATTTTGACACTAATATTTCCCGTTCTGTTTTCAAGGGAGAGTATGTGGAACTGAAGGAAGGAACGTCCGTCTGAGAAGAAGTTCACGGCGGACACTACAAAACTGCCAAATATGCCTTATGATTACCATAGTTATGCATTCCAAAATTATTTTTTTCTTGTACTGTAGTTAATTGCATTTATTGCAACCGTAGGAATCAAATATTTGATATAATGAACATTTCAAACTAAGATTAGAGGAGATATTCCTGCTGCAATCTTTATTGAAACCCACATTCCATCAACAATTCTGGCTATGTCAGAAGTTATTTATCCCCCTGCCTTATATTCCTAACATTCCCCCATAGTTCAGTGTTAAAAGGGAAACCGAATGTACGTCAAACGTGCATCAACCTGTGCAATTACTTTGTATGTCTTTTCTATGTGGTTGAATGATGGGAACATTGTGGTTCATCATTGCAGTACCTGTAGGGCCTGCTTTCCTCTGTAGCTGGTTGCCAGTAACACTTTGAATCTGAATTTGTATGAATGAATAAACTACAGTGTTAGCGCTTTGTCATCATGCTTAGTGTATGTGTGTGCTGTTGCTGTGATGCAGTAAATGTAGGCAGGAAGTAAAGAGTAAAGACCCAATTTTAGAGCTGGTGTGAATCAAACCTTATGTCTTAAATGGTAACACTGCACCACCATATGACATTCAATATGATCTTTATTTATGTAGCACCAATTCACTACACTAGTTTTCTAATAGCACTTCACTATGTAAAGATCCTATGACATTGTAGAGCAGTGGTGTCAAACATGCAGCCTGAGGGCCAGAACCAGATCACCAAATGGTCCCGTTCTGCCTACTGGATGGCTTTGCAAAGTATGATATTTGCTCACACTTTGCAGAATGTTTGGCTGCTCCCTTCTATTCTCCCTAGGGGTCTTCACAAGTGGATGAAAATGGTAATTTTACAGTGGATGCTCTTCCTGACAACCCTCCCATTGCAAGGGGCTTGTGTCTCCACCTGGACTCCAACCAGGGACCTTTTGCTTGCAAGGCGTATATGCAAACCACTGCTGACCACCTGCCTCTTGGGGCAGTGCATCCTGTTCATGTAATTCTTTATACTAAAGAAAGGGAAAATATCTGAGGGTTGTTTTACTGTGAAATCTTTTTATCCATCCCCCACACTTACGTTTGGGCTGTATGTGGCCCATAAACTAAAATGGGATTGACACGCCTGTTATAGAGGAAAATCCAAATCATTTAGCACTTGACCCTAAATCATTGTGCCATGGCGAAAAGCTTTTTGCTGAACTCCAGAACAGCTCTGCTGTGTAGAGAACTGTCCTGCTGTCCAATCCAGTTGCACAGGAGTCTTGCTTGAAAGTCTGTATGTTCTCACACAGCTAAATGTAGACGTGAAATCCACCCATAGTGGACACTGACTAAAGCCAGTTTTATAAAGATGACACTGTTTTCTTAAACCTTTAGGTTTAAGTTGTAGCGTTCCAGAGTTTCAGACAGAGATCAAATCTGTGGGTGGACTTTGGCTGGTGAAATAAAACTAATCTCACTACATACTGTTAGATTCTTCTGGACTTTTCCCATTTTGGATTTGTAATCCATACCTAGAGAGACTAACGACAAGACATTTATATGTGTATTCCATACTACGCACTGCTTTTGAAGTTTGAGAATCACTTTAAGAACCACTTAAAGCAATGATGAATAACAAAATGTGTCACCGTTCATGGTGACACATTTTAACACTGAGTTCACAGCATTATGCGCACTCATAGGGCTCAGACTTTTTAATCATCTCTTTATAGAGCAAAGTGCACCAACCAAATTGGTTTTCACTGATGAAACTACATAGAATGTAATGAGCTGTTCTGTGCTGCAGTGTTTGTCATGTAGAGGTGAATTTTTACAAACTGTTCCTGCAGGTGGGTGTAGAGAGCACCGGAAACCATTCGCACTTCAGTAAGGGATCTATATTCAAAGTTCTGAGGTGTCTTAAACTATCCATCTGCAGTACGTCACTTAAAGAAAAAAAACATCTGCACATCTGCCCCGTTTAACTGCCGCGCGGCACTTTCAAATGGCCACACGTCATCAATTTCCCGAAAACGAATCGACCAATCACAGCAGATCTTCTGATGGCTTCCCCTCTTGCATCAACCCCGCCTGAAGCTGCTGTGGTCGGCGTTTCGCTTGCTCGGATACTGAGAGCCACGTGACCATGCACCTGACACGGCCTGTCGGGATGATTTTGGGTAAGTGGACAGACAGGCCAACGGTGCTCCAGCCCCACATTCTATAATACTTCCTGTTTTCACTAAACAAATGAAATTTGAGACAGAAATAGACTATATTGAATCTTTAGATGCCATTTAGAATGTATGAAGAGCAGCTCAGAAAAATACAAGTGGTTCTCCGGGGGAATTTAGTTCAGCAAAGTGAAAGAAACAGCTTTCAAAGTGGAGACAGTACAAAGGTACATGAAAGTGTGTGAATGGATGTCAAACGTGGAAGGAATAGCTGATCACTAAAGACCATATTTGCTTTCTTCATGTGAAAATGTGTCCATATGGAAAGTATGAGCAGAGAAGCTGCGAAAACATCTGTCCTAATGCAAGGAAAGCCACCTGGTGGCATCCCTTAAACTTTCTGATAAACATGCATAACAAGCTACAGCATGTTAAGTCTGCATCAGCAGTTATGAGTCTCTGCTGCCTATGGTCAAATCAAGCTCTTCCGGACTTTCCTAAACATTTCGTTACCACGTGGTCCTTATGTACGCAGTGATGGTGATGCGGTTTCATTTATGCTTTAGGCTACCCCCACAGGAATTTAGTCAAGTTTGTAATAGAAAGCATCACTCGCCTTGTTACACCTCAGAAGCTGCATTAACAGAAACTTTTGTGACTGAACCAAGAAATCTGCCCTCCTACAGTAGTAGGTGACACTGGATCCTTCTGCTGTACATCCAAGGTCTACAAACAACCACTCATGCCTTTTGAAGGCATTTCATTTTTCTAGTCAGGTTCTACACATTTGAAAACTGACATTTAAAGAGACAAAGAAAACAGAGCACATGAATGTTTCGTTGAGTTTATTTGACAACACTAACAGTGCAGCAATTTCAGTGATTTTTTTTTTATAAAAGTTGAACTACACTGTAGGTGTTTAACAGAATAGGAAAACCAGATTTCTAAATTTGCCACTAAAGCAGGTTGTTAATTATATCATTTTACAGCATACATTTGTTTTTACAGTGGAGAAGTAGTAAAAGGGGACTGATGGTGAATACTGGCAATGCATGGATTCAAACAGTTTTTATGTACACAAAAATAATTACAGATTGTTGAAATTTAGATGTACCAATAGCTGAGTAACACAAATGCATGCCCAAAGACTCATCTCTCAGAATAACGGTGCGCCAGGATTGTCTGGCAAGGCAAAGACCTGCAAGGTTTGCATCTCCCATCAAAAGCCCAAACCTCCCCTTTAAGCTTTATTGTACCAATCCCTCCATGATGGGGAAAAAAATTAATTTATAAACTCTGCCATCATATCAAATTTATCTTGTTTTGAAACACAGAAATAATTTTTTTTTTTTATTGCTTAATTCAGTGTCCACTCACAGGAATGCCCTCGAGTTCGACTACACCTTTTCCCATTTTTTCTGCAAAACTATCCCTGGTTCCATAATCTGAAAGATCATTCATCTGCAGCTCATGTTTGATACCTGTCGAAAACAGAAGAGGACACTCCATTCAGCAAAAATATGTAGAACAGTCTTGTTGATACACCAAATAAATCACAATCTAAAGTAAATGCAAGGAAATGAAGATGGGATTTTAGTAATTTGAATTATTGTTCTTCCAGCAAAATGTAAATTGAAGGACCAACAAATCAGTATTGTTTTTTTTTTAAAAAACATTAACAAATTAGGAATTAAAACTTGATATAAATACAAAAAAGATACACATACCTGATTGGCACTTCTTAAGTGCATCTTTTGAGCTAGCATATTTCATTTTTTCCTTGATCTTTGCATTCTCAGGAGCCCTAACAAAGAGAAATCATTATCCAAGTGTCTCATGCTGATACTACCTAAATACATTTTTCATATTTAGACACACCTGTTCAGAATTACACAACACACGGATTTCCCTATACTTTCTAAAGTCAGTTGCAATGCAGATGAAAATTGAAGGCAAGTGTATTTAGGATTTAGTTAAAATACAAGGGCCTACCACATCACAGCAACCAGTTCTTCTTTTTTCGAAGCTTCCTTGGTTTGAAAGTGGCAGTCGTACATCACATAGCGGCATACGGTAGGATCCAGAAGCTCAATAAAGAACTTGAAGACGTCGGGCACGTCTGCCAGATCTTTTTGACGGTAGACCTTCTCCACGACTATGAAGTCTTCTGAATCATTGATTTTGAAGGTAACCAATCTTATACGGTCCATGTGATCAGCATCGCTTTTCACTACCTTCATGTTATTGATGAGCTCCTTGACATCGTCGTGGACTTGCACTCCGGATGTCTGACGAGAAAATGATTTTCTGCATTTAGTACAATAAATAGAGACAGTTCCTCCTGCTATAGACAGATGTGCCATCTAGGTTCATCAGACTCCTCTTGTTTAAATCATGGGAATAAGTTAAATCTAGTCTGTCAATTAAGTTAAAAATCTTAAGCAAAATGAGAAAATTAAAGAGAGACTATCACAGCATGAATAATTTTAAAGTGATTTTGGCCTTGGCGCATATCTGTGGACATTTTTAACTTCAGCATTTCGTTTTGAGCTAAAAAGCAGAAATGAGAGATGAAGAAACAGGAAGCTCTTCAGAACTGCTTTGGAGAGAAGTGCTAATGCCGTTTAGGCAATCAAATGTGCAAACGTTTAACCAACTTTAGCAGTAACATGCCATGGGTGTTCCTATCCTATGAGCTTTCAAGGACTTGAATCTGTCACATTCCAGTCATTGTCCAACAAGTTAGCACAAGAAATAAATGCCCCAGGGGATACTCTCAACAAGTTTGAAGCACGAACAAAGCTGCCTCCATTTTGGAGGCAAACCCACCTCATGAAACTTTCACCAAGCCCAAACCATCTTTTCACTCAGCAAGTTTTTCCCCCAAAAGAATCACAAATGAACATCTTACATTCTGAACCTATTGGCAGCCAGGATTTACTCAAGTTTTCACATTTTTAAACCTTTGCTTTGGAAAGAGAAAATTTCACTTAAAACATTCATTATTTCACAACTGCATGTTCTGTGAGGCACACTAATTACACAGTGCAAGTAAATCTAGCACAGTTCATTCTGAAAACTACTCACCATTTTGCTTTTGATGTGTGAAGGAAACAGGCAGCAGAGAAAAATGGCTGCAGCAGTCAAACTGCTAAAGGGTTATAAGGAAGGAGAGCAGGTTGACTCATAGAGGAGGAGCTGTGGTAGATGAGCACACCTCCAAAAGCAAGCCCAACCCTCTCTTCCCAGGTGTGACACAGTTTCATCTGCAACCTCAGAATTTGCATTTAATCACATTACATTTGAAGCCTAAATCACACTAGGTGCTTAATTGTTTCAGAAAGTCGAAGCATTTTTGTTGCTCCTTTCATCTGGTTTAGTTTAATAGAGGTAGATATTTTCCTTTTTCAGGTGAGAGCCCAGGTGTTATATCTGGGAGCGGCACTCAGTATCCTTATATGGAGAACAAACCTGTCCACGTTGTTAACCCATATGTAGTTGAGATGCAGCTCAGTGGCCTTATAAGGTAATAGGCAGGATGAGTACAGAGATATGAAAAAAGATTATCTAGTTACCTGGTGAAAGCAGGATGTTTCCTTAAATGGAGCACTGAGATAAACAAATGATTGCTTTTATTCATTTTCACTACTTCAGAGGACTGATTTTTATGATCTGTTTGTGGCTTCAAGTGTAAATGCTCATTTAACAACTTACTTTCTTATAGGTTTCTCTATTTATGTTCTGACTCACTGATGAGTCAGTGTTTTTCAGAAAAAGTTACATTGCTGTTCTTCAAATTAAAGTGCAGACTCATTGTAAGGGTAATGTTTTCTCTCTGCTTCCACAACCCAAAGTCAGTTCTAAAAGAAACAAAATTATATGCACATGACTTCCAGGTGCAAGACTATTGGAGAACTGCATTGATTGTTCAAAGGAAAGGGGGAACCATGGCCCTTGCCAGTCCTGCGCCATGGAAAGAGAATGTGATAAAAATACAATTCTAGGGTGTAAGGTTTACTTCACTGAGTTTTTCCTCATTTCTGCTGCTTTATATATACTGCAAAAAGAAAAAAAATAAAGGATCACAATGAAAACACATTAGATCTCAATGGGAAAAACCTTGGTGGATATCTGTAATATATGGACTGGGCAATGTGTTAGGAATGAAAGGATACATTGTTTGATGAAAATGAAAATGATCACTCTACGGAGGGGCTGAATTCAAAGACGTCCTGAAAATTAAAGTGAAGAAAGAATGTGGCAGCAACTTTGCAGCAACTCAGAATGGTACTCAGTAGTTTGTATGGCCCCCACGTGCTTGTTTGCATGCCAGACAATGTCGAGGCATGCTCCTAATGAGACGATAGATGGTGTCCTGAGGTATCCCCTCCCAGATCTGGACCAGGGCATCTCCTAGCTCCTGGACAGTCTGAGGTGCAACCTGATGGTGTCGGATTGAACAAAAGGTGTTCTATGCACTTTTGAAAACACTTATGAGGACATACAGTTCTGTTCCAGATCAGTCAATGTCAACTGCTACTCCAGTATTACTTTACCTAAATGATCTTATTTACTTGTTTTTGTGTACTACTCCTTTAGACTAAAAGAAAAATGTAAGAAGAAATCTCTGTTCACACATTTCATTTAAAAAGTCATGTATTAAGTCAAACTTTTACATTTTGGAGGATTGTTTGGGCAGCATGGTGGTGCAGTGGTTAGCACTGTTGCCTCACAGCAAGAGGGTCTGGGTTCAAATCCAACAGCCGGCTACCTTAGGCTCTTCTGTGTGGAGTTTGCATGTTCTCTCTGGGTCCTCCAGCTTCCTCCCACAGTCCAAAGACATGCAAAGGGGGTTAGGTTAATTGGCAATTCTAAATTGACCATAGGTGTGAATGTGTGTGTGAATGGTTGTTTGTCTCTCTGTGTTGGCTCTGTGATTGGCTGGCGACCTGTCCAGAGTGTACCCCGCCCTATGCCCGATGACAGCTGGAATGGGCTCCAGCACCCCCTGCGACCCTGATCTGGATAAGCGGAAGATAATGAATGTTTTACTATGAAATCTTTCTATCCATCTACCACACTTACGTTTGGGCTGTATGTGGCCCATAAACTAAAATGGGATTGACACACCTGTTATAGAGGAAAACCCAAATCATTTAGCACTTGGTAACATTATCAGCTTGATCAGGACCACCCTAAATCATTGTGCCATGGCGAAAAGTTTGTTGCTGAACTCCGGAACAGCTCTGCTGTGTAGAGAACTGTCCTGCTGTCCAATCCAGTCACACAGGAGTCTTGCTTGAAAGTATGTATGTTCTCACACAGCTAAATGTAGATGTGAAATCCACCCATAGTAGACACTGACTAA
>VUQH01001882.1:0-26127 GCA_015106775.1 Etroplus canarensis
AAATTTGAAAAGTGTGGCATGCATATATATTCAGCCCCCCAGAGTCAATACTTTGTAATCACTTTTTTTTGCACTTACAGCTCCAAGTCTTTGGGTCTCTACCAGCTTTGTACATCTGCAGACTGAAAGTTTTGCCAGTACTTCTTTGCAAAATAGCTCAAGCTTAGTCAGATTGAATGGTGAGCATCTGTGAACAGCAATTTTCAAGTACTGTCTCAAGTCTTTTGCAAACAGGTTTTCTTCCAAGATCACCCTGTATTTGGCTCCATCCATCTTCCCATCAACTCTGTCCCTGCTGAAGAAAAACATCCCCACAGCATGATGCTGCCACCACGTTTCACAATGGGGATGGTGTGTTCCAATAAACTAAATCTTTGTTTGTGGTATTAATTTGACAAAATGTGGAGAAGTTCAAGGGGTATGAATACATTTGTAAGGAAATGAATTGCATTCTTCATACAGGACAGGAGAGAGAACTGGAGGTGAGAGCAGAGGAGATGAGGAGTGCGGCAGACTGATCAAGAGAAGGAAAGGTGAAGAAGAGGTGAGAATTAAAAGAAAAGACAAAGGAGACACAGTTTATCAGAGTTTAAAAGATCCTTCCACTGCTTACAAATTCTTGAACAATCAGATCCCATCCTATCTTAAAGACCTCATTGTACCATATTTTCCCATTAGAGCACTTCGCTCTCAGAGTGCAGACCTACTTGTGGTTCCTGAAGTTTTTAAAAGTAGAATGGGAGGCAGAGCCTTCAGCTATCAGGCCCCTCTCCTGTGGAACCAGCTCCCAGTTTGTATTCGGAAAGCAGACACCCTCTCTACTTTTAAGATTAGACTTAAAACTTTCCTTTTTGATAAAGCTTATAGTTAGGGCTTAGTTATACTGCAATAGGTTTAGACTGCTGGGGGTTTCTTATGATGTGCTGGGCATTTCCTTTCCACCCACCTCTTTTCACTCCCCATGCATTTATTTGTTACTGCTGCATGTCATTAAATGTTGTTTTCTCTCTCCCATCATCTGTGTCTCTCTTTGCTCTTCTTTCTCTCTTCTCTGTCCCCTCACCCCCAACCGGCTGAGTGAGATGGCTGCCCCTCCCTGAGCCTGGTTCTGTTGGAGGTCTCTTCCTGTTAGTTCTTGAGTTCTTCCTTCTCACAGTTGCCAAGTGCTCACAGAGGATCATCAGATTGTTGGGGTTGTCTCTCTAATCCCGCTGCACCTTACAGTGAAAAATGCCTCTAGGTAATTTTTGTTGTGAATTGGCACTATATAAATAAAAGTGTATTAATCGAATTATATTTTTATCATTTGGGTATAATGTTACATAAGAGTAACAAACTAAAGCTGTCAAAAATGTTTAGAAGAAATTACAAAAATTCTTCTGAAATGTAGATTACAGTGTAAGTATACTGCTCAAGGAAAGCTCACCCCAAAATTGTACTTAAGTACCTGAGTAAATGTACTTAGTTACTTTCTTCACTGGCCTTGAAATGCATAAAGAACCAGATGCTTTTGATTTGAAGCATATTAGGAAACAAGGAAAATATCTTTTTAGAAATCATGTTAAATACGGTTTCGGAGTATAACACTGCTTTTAAATCTCTGCTGTTAAGGAAAGTTTTATTCTTTAATTCCACATTCAGAGTGCCTTTATCACTTTATAATGGAGTAAAGATTCATCCATTCATCCATCACTCCAAAAGATCACATATCAGTTATTAGAATTAAGGTGTAACAGTTGGTATTAACAGCTCAAGACTGTAAAGATATGCAGGCCCAACAGATCTGCTGTGGCCGAAAGAAGAGGAAGAAGAAGACATTACATATGTAAGTAACTATATAATAACTGTATAATAACTGTGTAACTGTATGTAATTGATGCTACATAGACATACATCTCTCTTGAAGCCGCTCAAGGCGCAGTGAAGCTTGTATGTGTCTTCCTGCAGGTTAACAACCAAAATCTGACTCACAACACAAAGAGGGGCTATCAGAGATAGGAGAAAGGTTAAAGCACGGTCTGTCCACACTGATTTGTCCACTGATTAAAATGAGTGTCCATGTGTGTGACTGAAATACAGATATGGGTTTGTCCAAACAGCACAGTTTAATTCTGATACAAGCTGCTCCATTTTTTTCTGGTAAAACTCCACAGAAGTTCTTCATTAGAGGTTTTTTAATTTAAAAATGCACTGACATTTCCAAGAAAATGAATTTTTTAATTCAGAAAAAGGTAGCTTTTTTATAAATGAATGAATTACGTGAATAATTTTAAAACACACAAGCTAAAGCGTATTGTTTTAGTGAGGTCACCAACTGTTCTTCTAGTTTTGGCAGGCTTTTCTGTATCAACAGTCTGACATATTAATCACTTAGTTATCTACTGCTAAAGGTGAGTGCTACCACACCAACATGTGCATAATTATTAAATTAATTTAATAACTAGCTTAATTACTGTTACAAAGATCCTTGAAGCTAAAGCTTTGTTAGCTTGCTAGTTTTTCTACCTTTGAAGACTGCCATTATTTAAGGGGCATATAACAGTAATAAACCATGCATATAATAAACCAACTGTTTTGTTTTGCAGACAACCAGGAAATGAAAAAGTATAAGTGGATTTTAACCAAAATAAATAGTGAGCATTGTGCTAGCTTCAGTAAAGGTCTGTTAACAGTTAAAGGATCTCTACAACAATTTTTTGGGAGGTGGTAGGAGGGTAGTCTTTCTGCTGCTGAAGGTTTTATCTGCAGTTTCATGGTTTTATGCTAAAACATTTCTTTAGTACTGACAGACCGCGAGTTGCTTCTGAAGCGAACACGTAAACTGATGGTTTATGGTGTCATGACCTCCGCCTCCTGGTCGGCCTGTAATATGTTGTGTGTTCGTTTTTGCCTGTGCGTGCTCTTTCCTCCCTCTCTTCTTCTCTCTCTCTCTATCGCTCTGCAGGAGGTGTGGCAGCACTGACCCAAGTACCTGCGGGTCACACCCGGGAGTCTCATCTGCCACACCTGCCTCTCATCTACCTGGCGTTCCGGGTGCCTGTTCTTAAGCCGGCGGCGAGCGCTGCTCATCGCCAGATCATTGAGTATGTTCGCCGGATGAAGCTGCCTTCACTCCTCCTTCGTGTCGCAGCTGCATCATCACCTCTACGCTTCTTCAGCCTACCTGCGAGCTCAGGCTGAGCTTTTTCCAACACCTATCTGCTGTTGCGAATTCCTGCCAGCTCTGTCCTGCCTCAACCTCAGCGAGCAGCACAAATCTTAATAATAAAGACTTAACTTTTTTCCCACTGCGTCCTGCACAGTTATGACACAAGTCACATTTGTCAGTCACTAACAAACACAAAGACTTCAAATCTGAATGTAAGACAGCAACTACAGCTGGGTGACAAATTACAGGACAAAAAGACAAACACTTCTTTGGTAATTTTTCTAGAGTTTTTTTCTTAGCCCTACTTTTTAAATTCTTATGAGGAGTTTGAAACAAACGATCTGTCTTTCCCCCAATACTCACAAGGTCCTGCTCAGGCTACATCTGCACCTCAGTTCCCCACAAAGAAGACATGCAGAAAACTAAGCTCGTGTCAAAACGTGGCCAATATGGCAAGGCCAAGAATAAAGCAGAGCTGCACTCCCTCATCTCACTTACACAAGAGGAGGCAGCGGCCCAAATCCAGGAGCATCATGAGGACATAAATGAACTGTGTGCCACGCTGAGGACGTCCCCTGTTGAAGGTAAATATGTGCAGAACACAGTTGTTCTAAAGCAGCTGAGCTGATTTTGAGCTGGAGCACTGCAGCGCCAGAGAAGTGAATATAAAACTAAACCTAACAACAGGCAGTATCATGGTCTTGGGTTGGTTGTAGTTTGGTTTGATATGTCTTGAGTTCTTTTATGCTTTTGATTACTGAGCTTCTTGTATAGTTTTCAGATTCTTAGATTTTTATGTTCAGTTATTGCATCCTTGTATATGCTTATACTTGAGTGAGCCTTGCCTATGTTTCAATTTCTAGTTCTTTAGATGTTTCCTGCTGTGTTGAGTCCTGTGTCATATTCCCTGTGATGTTTTATTTTGTAACCAGTCTTGTCCCGTGCCTTATATTTACTTTTACTTCCTGGCATTGATTGTTGCCACCTGTGCTCCTCTCCCTCCTGCTGCTTGTTTGCTGTTAGTCCTTGCGTATTTATGCCCCTGCCTCCCTTTGCTTGGTGTTGTGTTATTAGTCATTGTTTTATGTCTCCTGTTGTGAGGGTGTGTTCCAGTTCCCTGTGTTTCCATGCCTGGTTTTTACTTTATGGACATTGGTTGTATTAATGATCTTTACAGCTATTAAGACTGGCTTTTGGCTATCCTCTCTTGTCCTGGAGTCCCGCATATTGGGTTGTCTCTCCACACTTGCTGACAGATCATGACAGGCAGAGGGAATCTCCTATATTAACTCCTACGTTGAGCAACAGTTTGAAGAAAGGGCACTGCACGAAGCTAGCAGAAATTCAACAAAGAAGAAAACTAGCCTAAATGTAAGAAACGACACAGATGTGCAGGGAAAAGACTTTGGAGAACTCACAGGATGTCAGCTGAGGACAGACAATCAGACACAGACAAAGGAGACAAAAGGACTGTAAATACACTGGGAAGTGATTACATTTCAAGACAGGTGTGAACACTCCAGGACAGTTATATTTGAGACCAGACAGATATGAAATTGTCTTCAGGGTCACAAAAGAAGGAGGGGAAATTTGAGTCCAGGAACAGGAATAAACTGCAAATGTAATTTCCAGAAACACAAATCAAAGATTAAGCATTATAACTGTGAGGCTGTGTTGTTCAGAAGCAGTGTGATGGTACATGTAAGATAAAGGAGCAGGGTCACTGGTGTTTATGTGTGTGACAGCTAATAGAAGGAGTGGGATGAAGCTCATCGTGCTGTACTTTCTGCTCAGATTCCAGACCCAAACAGAATCTGCAGATTTTTTCATCCAGGAGGTAAATCTTGCAGAGTTTTTTTCCCCGTTACATTACTCTTCAAAATCTGCAGGGTGCAGATTCCATGTGAGCCTGATAATGACCCAAAATGTACTGCTGTAGCAACCCCAAAAGCTTTTATTTTCAATGCACATAAATGAAGTGTTCTTAAATGGCACTCAGCTGCTTCAACTAAGCATGCTTCATTACTGAAGACATTGATGGAGGCAGAAAGACCCATGCACAGGCAGGAAATGAAGGCAGGGCAACTCAGCACTTGGTGATGTCCACGGGTTCCAAACTTCTGGGGGTCACTCTCTGCAGAAAAACTGAATCTAAGCAGATATCAGCACATGGGGGTGGAGGAAAAATGGTCAGTGCCTCGTGGGAAGTACCTCTGCAACCCAAGTGTATCACAGCATACCTAAGAGATGGTTTGGGGTCACCTGATCCAGGCCTAACAAAACGCTTAATCAAAAAGGAAAGATTGAAACCTAACCTTATATGTAGAGAGGACATCTGTCTCTTGAATCCAGCTGTTTCTGCAGGAGACGAGCCTGATAGCTGAAGGTCATGCCACCCACTGTAATTTTGGAAACAAAAAACACACACAGTTAAATCTGAGCTCTGATACTGTGACAAATGGGTTGGGACCTGATTATTCAAGACTTTGTTTTACACAGGGTTTTTATATGTGAGGAGAAGGATTTTAAACTCAAATCTGGATCCCAACAGGGAGCCAGTGAAGAGAAGTTTCTTCATTTTGTTTGTTTATTTTAATTTCCAATTAGTTTTTACATTATAAATGTATTTGTTTTGTCATATAGTATTATAATTTATTAGGCTATATATTTAAGCTATTTTCTGTTTGTTCTGTTTAACTTAATTTCTCACTGTTATAACACAGACATTTCCAGATACACATCTAAACTGAAAAACAGCGTGTTCATGTTGAAATAAACCTCTATAAGTTTAAGCAAAGTTTGGACAAACAATATAAATAAGTACTTTAAAAATTAAAGAAACACTGCAGGTTAAATGAGGTGGCATATTAAAAAAAGCATTTTAATCATATCCATCTGGTAAGCTTAATTATTGCATGAGCCATGTTCTGTCAAAGACTTCAAATGATGAAAGCCTCAGATTTTTATTCTCAGAATTTGAAACACACGATGAGGTCAGGATTGCCATTATCGTGTATCAACAGATGTTAGGTTAAATATAAACTCAGTTTAT
Source organism: Etroplus canarensis (assembly GCA_015106775.1). NCBI lineage: Eukaryota > Metazoa > Chordata > Actinopteri > Cichliformes > Cichlidae > Etroplus > Etroplus canarensis. Next base: position 6,201 of record VUQH01001882.1, read on the forward strand.
TGTTGTGAACCAGGTTCAGTTGAGGGCACAGTTAGTAATGTTTTCTTCCTGCCTCCCGCTGCATCTACAGATGGAAGCCCGGACAACATTAAGAGAAGGGAAGAGGTTTTTGGAGAGAACATCATCCCTCGTAGGGAGCCAAAAACCATTTTGCAGCCTGAAGTCCAGCAGGATATTAAGACAATCCTCTGGACTATTGCAGTCATCGTTCATGTAGGCCTACCTTTCTTCGTGCAGTCAAATAACATGAGACAGTGTGAGTATTTTTTGGAAAACTTTACTGTGTGTAACCAGGTGCTTCACTGATAGGCTTGTTTACATTGGCTCAGTTGCAGAGCTGTCATAGATTAAATTCTGATAATTCAAAAAATAGTTACACTACATTAGCTAGCACTCAAAGTAAGTATTGAGCCACCTAAACTCTATGGAAGCTTTTATGACATCCAATTTCAAATCCATAAGCATTAATGTGGAGTAACACCCCCCCCTTTGCTGCTATAACAGCTTCCACTCTTCTTAAAAGGCTTTCTACATAATTCTGGAGTATTTCTGTGAGAATTTTGCAAATTCCCTCCTTCACCAAACTTTACAGATGGCACAGTGCAGTCAGGTGGGTAACGTTCTCCTGGCATTCACTAAACACAGACTCATCTATCAGACTATCACTTAGAAAAGCACAATTCATCTCCCAACAGAACACATTTCCACTGCTCTAGAGTCCAGTGGCAGCGTGCTTTACACCACTCCATCTGATGCCTGGCATTGTGTTTGGTGATGTAAGGCTTGCATGCAACTGCCCAACCATGGAAACCCATGCCATGAAGTTCCTGGCGCACCATTTTTGTGCTGATGTTAATGCCAGACGAAATTTGAAACTCGGCAGAGTGTCGGTGACTTTAGGCACTCTGCATTTGACTCACCACCAAACATTTCTCTCTGCAGGAAAAACTCCTCTTTACACTGTTAACAGACGCAGGGGATCCTGTTTTATTAACGCTGACACCTGTTCAGAAAACTAAAGCAGCTTTTGTGTCTCCCTGCAGACTATGACGTGGAGGCTGATACTGAGGATCCAACACACTGGATCAAATGTGTGGTTGTGGTCTTGATCGTGCTGTGTCTTATGGCGATGCAGCAGATGTTTTCCTTCCCTACCTGGAGCAAAGAGAAGCTACCGCATGATCTCCGCAACAGTTCCTAGAAGTGCACACTGGGAGCAGGCGATCCAGCTCGAAGTGTCTAAAACTGCTGTCGGCAAAATCTTGCACATCAAATGCGATGATAAAACAAAAAACATGCCGCCTTATTTAGTAACTCACTAGATTGAAACTCAGACGCATAAAAACTTATGAAGTTAAAACGTAGAAAGCTGCTGCTATTGGACCTTCAGTGCTGAAACCAAAGAGGTACTTCTTTGATGCTTTAATTTGATGAGCATGCTTTGATAAAAAGCCATTTTCCTCCAAGGTGCTAAACCAGTTTCTTTGGTAAAGTGGAGCCTCTGATAGCACAGGCCTCTGAGTGGTTCTTCTCAAGAATCCAACTGAAGAAAGAACTGTTTGTGGTTTACTTCTTTGTTCTTGTTGTAATTTTTTATTTGAATGTTGAGATATTTATTAACAGTAAAAGAAAAACTTTCAGAGCTGCTTGTATTTGATGCATCATCACATCAGACAGAAGAAGAAATGCTGTGGTTGGAGCAAATTACAAATATCAAAAGTCTAAAAGAAGTTAAAATAATTAAAGATGAATTAATCAGGATTCACCTCACATACACTCCGTAAGGTCCTCAAGCAGCAGCAGCAGCAGGACAGATTGAAAATAACTTCTTCATCTTTCAGAATTGTGTGTTTGGTCAATATTTAAAAGACAAAATGTGAGATTATAAAGAGTTTTTTTTTCAGAGATAGAACCACATCCACAATATCATATAAAATTTAAATGATAACATTGATGATAACGCAGTTACAAATTGATTTTGGATTTTCTATTCCAAAGAATACATAAAGTTTTGTAATAGCTTATAGGTTTCAATATCTTCAAACGAGGCCATGAAATGTGCTGTGAGGAAAACAGTGAATATGAACTCTTGGGAGCAGCGGAACCAAACACATGCATGAAAACCAGACACTGAGAGAATGAGAGCCTGAAGCAGGGTGACCAGAGGTCCCTCTTTATGTGGGATTTCATTAACACTAAAGCAGCTGAAACTGAAGCTGAAACAACCCCCTCTGCTGCTTAACTGACCAGATCAATGTCCCAGAAGTTTACCTGACTTGATGCTGTGCTCTGATTAAGTGTTCCTTTCAATTTTTTGAGCAGTGTGATTAGTGAGGGAGAAGGGAAGGTTGTATTTAAATGTCCTTCACATGCTAAATGCCTCTGTAATATGTCCAGCATTGTCCCACATAAACATACTCTTTATCCCACATTTAGTTTGAATCTGGTCAGCCTATTCTGAACATACCAGGAACCTGTGCAGATGATGATGAAGAGGCTGCCTGAAAGCTGACAACAGCTCCCCCTGGTGGTGAGAACCATTCCTGCTTCACATACAATGAAGTCGTAAACAGGGCAAGGCCACAACCTCTGTTGTCTGTAAAGCTGCATATTTTGATGGTGAAATGTTATGAAGTGGTGGTTTCTAACCATTTATTCTGAATGATTTTGCCCCTTATAGTTAACTTATATAAATCATATTCCTCCTTATGCAGTCCCCCCAGTATTCAGATTTTGAATGTGTTCTTTTTTTTAATTTAATTTTTGAATCATTATTTATGCATATTCTTTTTCCTCACCAGACAGACACGCCCTAACTGCTCATTAAAGTGTTAGTTTGTTATTCAGCGGAGGCAGTCATGTTTCCAGACAGACTGACCAAAGTTAAAAAAGCCTGAGCAAAGACCTCATTCACAGGTTTTATTTGATTGTCTTCTTCTTTTGGCTGCTTTAATGGTCACCAGAGCACTTGAAGAAGAGAGTGCAGGCAGGGTGGAGTGGGTGGAGCTGAGTGTCAGGGGTGCACTCAGGGCTTCAAGTGCGATCTCTCTGTCCATCTTCTTTACGTTGCTCCCTTCAAGTTGTAGCTCTTTGCTCTGCTTACTTCTTCCTGCAAGTGCTCTGGCCTGCGCTGAACTGGGCTTGTATTTATAGCACCTCTGGAGTTCCATGTAACAGCGCATCATAAAACAAGAGAAAACAATAAAAGCATTTTGTCCTTCTGACCTTTCAAAAAAAGAAAGAACTGGGTGTGCTTTCATTGGAATATGTACAAATCAAATTACAGGGAAAGAACACTTCATGTTTTTCTGTCCCATTGTGAAATTATTTGACATCTCACACCTACACCCTGAGCCTGGATGTGATACAGTTGAAGTTGTCCATTAAAAGGAAACTTAACCACAGTTACTGTCTTGTAAATGAGTACATCAGAGGGACAGCTCAGGCTGAGACATTTGGAGACAAAGTCAGAGAGGCAAGGTTAAGATGGTTTGGACATGTTCAGAGGAGGGATAGTGGACATATTGGACAAAGGCTGTTGAGGATGGAGCTGCCAGGCAGGAGGAGAAGAGGAAGACCACAGAGAAGATTGATGGATGTAGTGAAGGAGGACATGCAGAGGGTTGGTGTGAGGGAAGAGGATGCAGGGATAGGATGAGATGATCCACTGTGGAGACCCCTGAAGGGAGCAGCCAAAAGAAGAAGAATAAAAAGAAAAACAAGGAGTGCAGGAAAACTTGTGATGAAAGAGCTTTAAAGAACAGCACTGGTCTAAATCTTAATCAACTTATTCACCTGAACATCTAGAATGATTTAACAAATCTACTGCAGTCACTGTTCCCCTTTCAACCTGTAATTACCTCCACCGAGGAGGTTATGTTTTCATCGGTCGGTATTGGTTTGTTTGTTTGTTTGTCTGTTTGTGTGCAAAACAACTCAAAAACTTATGAATGGATTTGGTTGAATTTTTTTTTCATGGATTCAGCCTCTTAAAAGGAAGAGGGGATTAAATTTTGCCTTTGATGCCTTTGATGTTGGCACCTTTGATGACCATGCCTTAGAATCTAAGGCATGGTGCTTTTCTAGTTTTAATTATTTTTTATTCTTCATTTAATACAATCATGACTGCCTTTAACTTCTTTCTTCTAGTGACTTAAAAAATTAAAACTCTCAACTCAAAGGCTTTTTTGTAATAAACTAAATAAAGATAAACTTCAGCTCTCATTTCATGGTTGAGAATAAGCTTATTACTATTTATTACATTTATATTATTATATTTTGTGTTGTTAGCTGCCTTTAATTTAAAGTTTTACATTAAAATACATTTACACTCATTTACTGTAAACAGTGCCCCCATGGTGTTTACACATTCACCTTGGTTTGATTCCAGGTGGGGACACAAGCCCCTCTCACCATGGAGGGCTGCGTCAGGAAGGGCATCCGGCACAAAACCAAATTAGCAATGCGGATTAATCCGCGGTGGCGACCCCTTGGTGGAGAATCCAAGGGAGCAGCCGGAAGTCACATTCAGACTGTAAACGCGAACGTCTCAAACAGTGAGCGCGCTCTGCACTACAGCCCCCACAACCCCGCGCGCGCCGCCGTCACGCAGCCTTATAAACAAATCGGAGAGGCGCGCGGCGGTCACGTGACAGCAGCGCAGCAGATTTGAATTGTTTGTGACGTCGCGTGCGGTGGCCGCAGCTCGAATGCGAAGCAGGAGAGATTCGAGAGGTTTGAGAGTTTTGTGAGGACCTGCAGGTTTGTATCCTGGCTCTGGGGGGGAAGTTTGACTGTTTGTAGAGGCTGCCGGGCGGCGCACTGATCCGTATTTCACGTTTCGAGTGTCTGTGTTGTGTCTTGTGTCCGTTACCTTTGGACAGAGGCACAGTGCTAACTGGCTAACGTTAACGTTAACACGGCTGTTAGAGATGTTGTTCGTGTTGAAGTGGACCAGTTCCCGCCGTTTTCCGGTGAAAGTGGCGCTTGTAGTGCTATTGTAGCTTGTTGTGTGTGTTTTCCAGTGAGACCGGCAAACAGCGGGATGGACTGTGGAGCTAGCAGCGGTAAGTCGGCCCTCCCTGACCTCCACACCCAGAGTTCACAGCCTGCTTCCTCCTAAACCTGTGCTTTTGTCTCTTGACAGAGGTCTTCTTTCTGCCCGATGAGAAGTTTGACTTCGATGTTTCCCTGTCACCTGCGAGGTAAGAATCTCGCGAGAGTTTCTGTGGCAGTGCTGCCAGGTCACACTTGCCTGTTTGTAGGCCCTCGCTTCGGTCTCAGCAGTGGCTTCTGATTGGCCAGCATCCGGAGGACACGTTTGATCTGACTCCACTAAGATTCAGGAGTTTCACGTCACACGGGGCTGCGCAGCGAAGCTAGATGGATGGGTTGGCGAGGTGTGTGAAGATTAAAGTGAGAGTTTTCCAGTGCCGTGAAGGTGGCGCTGTTATCATCTGGCTTCACTTAACCTAACGTTAGTGATCAGGATAGCTCGATAAGTTGGGCTAACTGGGGCGGCAGAGGCTCAGTCAGTTGAGCTCTATATGTGTGCAGGCTGGAAGCCGGAACAAGAAATGCTGCTGGTTCAAGTCCCCCATGGACCATTATATCTGGAGTGTGGACTGGAAGTTGGAGAGGTGTCGGTTCACCCCCCTGAACACTGCCGAGGTGCCCTTGAGCAAGGCACCAAACCCCCTACATTGCTCCCCTGGCGCCCTTCAGGGGCTGCCTTCTCACACTGATCACCTCTCCAACAATGCATGTATACTGGTTCTGTGTGTGTGTGTGTGTGTGTGTGTGTGTGTGTATTCAGACCTGCATGTGGAACTGTGTACGCTGACCACGGAGTGTAGAATCTGGAATTTCCCCGCTTGTAGGGACTAATAAACAACTGCGAGGACATTCGCATGAAAGAAGTGGTGTTGGCCACAAGAAAAAGGTGAAGCAGTAATACTGAAAAAATATGAAGCCAAACCCAGCGTTAACCCTTCAGTTACCTGGATAAACAAAGCTCCGGCTTCGTGGTACAGGCCTCTGGTCAGGAGCAGGTTGTGTTCAGAGTTTCTGTTTAAAATGAGCTGGAAGTGCCACGTTTTCACTCATTATTTTATTTACAGTATACTCCGAGTGCTTTTACAAAATTACCGCTGTAGCAAAATGTTTTATGCAACCCCAATTCCAAAAAGTTTGGGACACTGTAAAAAATATAAGTAAAAACAAGCAAATATCATGAACTAATATTTCATTCACCAAAGAAAATAGAAAACATACCAAATGTTGAAAGTAAAACATTCTACTATTTCATGAAAAATAAATAAATTAATGAAGTATTCTGATTTTTCCACATTATATATCAATAGGACTGTAATAAACAGGGCAGTCGGCACATCTTCCTGTCTTCCTGGGTTTTAAGAAGTGAATAAGACTTTTTTGATCATACAGTAAAGAAATTAAACCTTACAAAAATAACAATGTATAAAGTGGAAAAAATTTGGAGGCCATCAGTCGGCTTATGCGGCTCCTTTTAAAGCAACGATCTCACTTGAATGTTACAAAACAAGCAGAAATGCGTTGAGGATATTCTGAGGTCAGTCGGTGTCCTGGTGTGTGATGAGCGAATCGATCCACTGCTGCAACTTGAGAAACTGTTTGTCCAGTCGCCATGTCTACATTTCTGAGTGTACTATGCATATATATGGTTATAATCATGCATACTGGTTCACAGTGTGAATTTTAAGGTGGGTTGTTTATCCCTGAATTTTTTATATAGCCTGTAAAGGTGGCGGAGGGTATAGGTATATTTATTATATGGGATAAATGTAAATTTATGCAGTTTTTGCTGCACACTTCAGATGATAAGCTCTGTTATGTGGACACTGCACATAACTGACTGTATGAAAGTACTCTTTGCTTCCTTTTTTCCTGTTTCTTTAAATGATCAGTGAAGTGAGTTGAGCCAAACACCCACCCCCATCAAGTTTGGTACTGACAGTGTGGAGTAGTCACCTCCATCTTTGATTTGTTATTTGGGTTTTCTTGTTGTGAGCTGTTTGCTCGTCTCGGCTGTGATCTCAGTGTTGATTTCTTTGTACTCTGCAGCTCCAGAGGTGATGAAGATGAAGACGAGGTGTTTGTTGGTCCCATCAGCGATAAGGAGAAGTGTATTTCTGTTAACGGGGGGTCTCCTTTCGAGGACCGCGGCAGTGGTGTGCAGGTGAGCTGGAGCCCACTGACTGGAGAACAGCTGGAGGCTGTGCGTCAGGAAGCCCACAGACTGGCCAGCCAACTGCAGAGCAACGTGTTTCAGGACGAAGACACCCACACCACCAGCGTGATAACAAACCCCACGACTGAGGGAGAGGAGTTTGCCCAGGACACTAAGAGCAAACTGGGTATCCTTGCTCAGACCTCCACTGCGCTCAGCCCCATCAAACGACAGACCTTCTGCGTACAGGACAGTCCAATGAAGCATCTGCCACCTGCCATCCAGCACCACTTACAGAGGGGAAGCAGCTCCAGTGCTTCTTCATCCACCCGCTCCAAAGCTACCGCATCATCATCCACCCTACCCACTTCCACAGTCAGACTCAGCACCTCCAGCCCTGTGGCCGGAGCCAAGGCTCAGTCCAGGACAACGCTGCGGGGAAAAGCTGCGCTGGGCGTCGCTGTCGTTCTTCCAAGCAAACCAGCCGTCCCAGCAACTTCCTGTTCAGCCAGCAAGAGCAGAGTGGAGAAAACTAAACTGCAGCCACCAAGAAAAGTAAGAATGTTTTTACTTTTTGACTTTTAATTCACATAATGTAGGGGGATAAAGATAATCACAGGCTCAGTGGCACCTTGTAGTAGTGACCTTTGGGATAGATGTCTTTCAGGCCCTCTGCACGAGCTCCAAACCAGCCCCTACACCCTCACCCTCTGCTTACTACTTTTGTCTCTTCGAAGGCCGTCGACTTAAACGCTTTTCTCATTTCATTGATTTTTGCCCGTGACGCAGAAATCACTCTCAGTGCACCGGGTTGAAGGTCTCAGTTCCTAAAATGCATCTGGAGAACAGATAACGTGGGGATCTCTGTGAAAGTGTTTCTATCTGCTACCACAGGCGATGAAGCTTCTGGGCCTGAAAAGTGAAGCCAGTGTGGAAGCGCCTTCTTTCATTTGACACCTGCAAAAAGACTTGTGGTCCTTATAGAAGTGTATGCGGCCTCAGAAAAGTCTACTGATCAGTTGGGCTCAGGCACTTATCTTGGGTCATATTGAAGAAGGTATCAAGTTTTATAAATTATGGTCAGTATTAGTCTGAAATGAGGATTATCCTGGCTGTGCTTGTTGGCTTATAACCTGTGGCTGACAGGCCATGAACCAGTGAGTGTGCAGTTTCAGTTGGATCCACACATTGATGATCGTTTTTCAAACACAGAGATCACGACGGTGAACCGGAGGCTTCAGAACCAGACTTGGATTAAACGTTAGGTGATTTTACGGACGCTACGTCCATCTTCGATGCTGCTCACGCCTGAAAGGTTTTAAAAGCTGTGGCTCTATCACGTCTCCTTCGCTTGGATCTCTTGGAGGAGGGGCTAAGATGCCTTCTTTCTGCTGCTCTCATTAGGGGTCACCACAGCGACTTATCTGCCTCCATCTCACCTTGTCACTTGCATCCTCTTCCTTCACATCAACCCTCTGCATGTCCTCCTTCTCTGTGGTCTTCCTCTTCTCCTCCTGCCTGGCAGCTCCATCTTCAACATCCTTTGTCCAATATATCCACCATCCAGCTCGCTCCCTTTACCAGTCATAGTTACTACATTTAAAGTCCCTACTTTCACCTTCATCCTCCTGCCTTTCCTTCTCTCCCTGCCTCCTAACACGACTTCCCCCTCTTCCCCTCCTTTGTTTTCAGCCAACAGTAGCATAGTTTCCACCGGCACCCTGTTGGCTAACGGCAGCGGAGGCATTTGAGTTAACCTGAGCTCCGAGCGATCTGGTATTGAAGTCGTATAATGAGTTTGCATATTTGATTTGGCAAAGATTTTATGCCAGATGCCCTTCCTGATGCAACCCTCCTCATGTACCCTGGCTTGGGATACTAGGAGTACCCTGGCTTGTAGGCCAAGTGGGTAAGATGCAAGGAAAGGAAATGAGATAACCAAACCAGCTAGCCTTGAGTGGAAGTAAGTTAAAACTCCCAACAGCAAAGTCTGCACTGATGCAGGCTTTGGTGAAGGTGCAGCACCTTGTTTTTGACACGGGGGAAACCACACACAGAAATTCAGTGTGATTATTTCAGGACTGTCGCAGTAAAAACATTACTAAAATGGCTTTCACTGAGATTTTGTGCAGTCTTTTGAACAGCCCTGTTATTGTTATAGATACTAAGAAAGTAAAAAACAGTAGAAAACGAAAAGGGAAGTAGAAGGTTAAGGAAATGTTTTAAATGCCTGAATGAAATTATAAATAGTTGAATTTTCTAATAAATGATGGACATCTTAAGACATTCGGATGACATCAGTCACAGAAGATCCTGATTGAAAATTTGTTCACAAGGGACAGGAGTGTTTATTTACACACTACTCCTTTGATTAGGAAAAGTGTGCCTTTATTGTAGTGGTTTACACATTCGCCGTACAAGCAAAAAGTCCCTGGTTTAATTCCAGGTGGGGGCACAAGCCCCTCTCACTATGGAAAGTTGGGCATCCGTCATAAAATCTGTGCCACATTACCAATGTGGATTAATCCGCTGTGGCAACTTCTTGGGGAGAATAAAAGGGTGCAGCTGAAGCTCCGTTTTCCTTTGATTAGGAAACCCTCCAGTAGCTGCAGCTGTGACATCACACAACCAGGGAATAAATTATTTTTGGACCAACCTGCAGTCTGGAAATACAGAGAAGCATGTTCCAAGACTGTCCAAGCTCAGGTTCTAATGAGAACGGCCAGTTTGACATTAAACGTATAAACCCAAATCCAAAAGGTTGGGACGCTGCGTAGAACATGAATACAAACACAATGCAATGATATGCAAATCTCAAAAACCAATATTTTATTCACAGAAGAACAGAAAATACATCAAATGTTGAAAATTAGGCATTTTACTATTTCTGGGAACTGAGGAGACCAGCTGCTGCCCCTTTGGCAGAGGAATCCAGTTGTTCATAAGTCCTGAGTCCTCTTTGTCACATTTTTCCTTTCATGATGTGCCAGATGCACCCAATCACATTACTGACCTGTTGTCAATTAACTTAATTAGTTGCAACATGTACCTCCAGCTCTTTCGTTTTAGTGCCACTTACTTTTTCAGCCTTTTGTTGCGATTGTCCCAACTGTTTAAAAGTGCCATCAAATTCAAGATGAGCTAGTTTTTTTGTGAAATTCTAAAATATCTCACTTTAAACATTTGATATGTTGTTTGTTTTTTGTGGATAAAATATTGTACTTGAGATTGGTAAATTCTTGCATTGTTTAATTATCTTAAGCAACATCCCAGTCTTTTTGAAATTGGGGATGTAAATTCAACTCAATTATTTATATAGTGCCAATTTACAACAAAATACACCTCAAGGTGCTTTACCCTGTAAGGAAAAGGCCCCACACTATTAGACCATCCCCTGTGAGTAAGCACTCAGTGACTGTGGGAAAGAAGAACTCCCTTTTGACAGGAAGAAACCTCCAGCAGAACCAGGCTCAGGGAGGGGCATCCATCTGCCTCAACCGGTTGGGAGTGAGGGGCGAGAGAAGAGAGAAAGGAGAGCAAAGAGAGACACACACTATGGGAGAGAGAGGACAAACATTCAATAACATGCAGCAGCAGCAAATAAATGCATGGGGAGTGAAAAGAGGTGGGTGGAGAAGAAATGCCCAGCACATCATAAGAAGCCCCCCAGCAGCCTAAACCTATTGCAGCATAACTAAGCCCTAACTATAAGCTTTATCAAAAAGGAAAGTTTGCAGCCTGATCTTAAATGTAGAGAGGGTGTCTGTCTCCTGAAGACAAACCAGGAGCTGGTTCCACAGGAGAGGGGCCTGATAGCTGAAGGCTCTGCCTCCCATTCTACTTTTAAAACTTTAGGAACCACAAGTAGGTCTGCACTCTGAGAGAGAAGGATTTTAAATTCAGTTCTGGTTTTAACAGGGATCCAATGAAGAGAAGCTAATATAGGGGAAATATGATCTCTTTCTAGTCCCTGTCAGTACTCTCACTGCAGCATTTTGGATCAACTGGAGGCTTTTTAGGGTGCTTTTAGAACAGCCAGATAACAATGAATTACAATAATCAAGCCTAGAAGTAATAAATGCATCAACTAGTTTTTCAGCATCACTCTGAGACAGGATGTTTCTAATTTTGGCGATATTGAGAAGATGATAAAAGGCAGTCCTATATATTTGTAGCATATCTGAAAAATGGACCTAAAATATTACAGTAGATCATCTCCACACCAAGCAGCAGAGGACTGTACATTTTAAAGAACAAAATCAGAATAAAGAGAACTGAATACCTTAAATGGGGTGCTAATCATTTGGTTTTCTGTGATTGTATAATTTGTTTTGACAATCTAAACTTGGAATCCAACAGTTGACATTTTTAGGAAAAATGCTTATTTGCATTCGTGTTGACAGTTTGATAAGAAACTGACTCACCCTTCCTACCACACACCTGCCTTTTTACTTCCTGTTTCAGGTGGTGGGTAGTTGGAGAAGGAGCCCATCTTCTTGTCCATCTGACAGGGCGGAGTCATATGAGGATCTACTTTCTGATTCCATGAGTGTGGCCTCTGACATCAGTGACTCCTCCCTCAACTCTAGTCTGCTGGGAAAACGCACGCTGGCTCCGCCCACCAAGGTATAAAACAGTCTGTGCGCATTATCTGTAAAGAGTTGAGCACCAGTGTTCATTTATTAGCCTTACAGAGGAAGAAAACAGGCTCATTAATACTGTAAAACGCCCAGTGTGACGTCTCTAATAGTTCTGACTCATGCACTGACTGTCAGTGTAGCCACCTTGGTATCACCCGTCTGTTTCGGACATGATGGAATTTTCTTCCAACAGAAAGTTGGAGTGAGGAACATGCCAGGTGTGAAAGCTCCGCCTCTTCAGAGCAGGAGAAAGAACACATCTTCATCTTCATCATCTGTGTCCAGCTTCAACTCCAGCATATCGCTTTCCCCTGCTAAAGGTATGGCAGCTGGTAAGAGCGAACATTAGGCCTACATCACTACAGTTATCCTTCATAAATCTGCCAACAGTTACAATACAGGAAGTGAAATATGCAGGGTGTTTCAAAAAGATGGACCAGATTTGAAATCACTATCTTTGCTGCCTGTGAATGAAAAGGGCGGGGCATAGAGTTTTAAAAGAGCCCAACTAACCATTTGTCACTTTGTGTAATTGTCTCATGTTGCTGTCAAGAAATATACTGCTTTGAAACTGGTTCACCGTGTATTGTCCAAAGTCCAGATGAGCTCGTATTTTTCATGAAATAGTAAAATATTTCGCTTTTGTTATATTTTCTGTTCTTTTGTGAATAAAATATTGTTTTTTAGATTTGAGAATCATTGCATTGTGTTTTAAATTATATTTCATGCAGCATCCCAACCTTTTTGGAACTGAGGTTGCACACAAAATTACTGCAGGATATAAATCAAAGTACTGCGTTGTTACTTTTTGTTTCTTTATAGAAAATATATTTTTTAATCACCTTTTTTATGAAGGAGTTTATGATTAAGTACATAGCGTTATTTTTCATTGCTTTTAACTACTTTTTCAAATCATACATTTAGTGGCATCGACTACTCAATCTGTGGTATGGTGACATCCTTCACACCTGAACAAACTGTTTGCCATGGTGCTTTTAGTGTGTGATCGAAGTCATGAGTAAAAACAGTGACGAGTGCAGAAACGACTTCTCTGTTTCCAGTCGCATTTAAAAAGAACTGACCTTGTTCTATGGACAGTTACACAACTTTTTAATACTGTTTGTGTTCAACACAAAGATACAAATGAGGATTTTTAAATATGAGGGAAACATTTAACTTCTTTTGACATCTTTGTCCCTATATTGTTAATTCTGGTTGAATTTTGGAGGGTTGGTTCCTTTTTTCCTTTGATTTGTTCGAGCCGATCTGCAGCGTTCGTACTAGCATATAAACCTAAGCTAGAAATAGCAGGTATATTTACATTTTTTTCTGGTCTGACCTGAACTTTTACTTTTGGAGTTTTTATTGGAGTTGTTAATGGTTTAATGATTAGTTGCACAGCCAGCTACCCTGCCTTCATCCTCTTTATTTTTTTGAATTCTGCAGCAGTACAGCTCTTTTCTTTCACCTCTCAGGTAAACTGAATTCTTCTGTGAACCGGAGTCTGAGCAGCTCCACTGGCCCCGCCCCCCGCAGTGGGAACAGTCTCACCAGGCCACGCCGTTCCACCGTCTACAGTGCTGTAGAGTCTGTGCCCTCCGCTGCTGCCGGCCGCCGCTCGCTGTCCACACAAGCCAAGAAGCTGGCTGAAGCGGAGCGTGCCAAGGCCGCCAGGTCCACTGCACAGATTAGAGCTGAGGCCACGCCCCCCAAGAGAGCCGCCAGCATCCCTACCAGCACCTCCTCAAGCCGGCTGCAGAGTGGATTAAAGGCTAAACCTAAACCTGAGGCGGCGGTCCTACCAACACCCACCACAGGTGGCAAAGGAGTGCACCATGCAAATGGTGAGGGAGCCATTCATGCCAGAGCTGGTTGTTTAATTTTCCTTTAGCCATAAGATCAGTCTTATCCTGAGCGTTATTCACATTACTGCTCAGTTTATTTTGAGACAAGGCACTGCTTTGATCCAATCATACCAGGAAGAAGTGCAGAGGAAAAAAAAAAAACATGAGCCCTGCTCTTGAACTGTGAATCCTGCAGCCATCAACTCCTCCACATGATGGTGCAGTAACTCACAACTCTGGTTTTCTGAGCACTGATGGTTGTTGTGTGTCACTTATATCACTGAGGGTGTAGCCTGACGTGCATCTTACCAGAGATGTAGCTATACAGACTTCAACAACTGTGAAAGGCCTGCTTGGTAGTAATATGCCGTGTAAACGCAATACAGTAGCTTGCACCACTTTTAGGTCTTTTATTTAGTAGATTTGTTTTATTTCACTTCAGCAATTTGTACTATTTTCTGTAGGACTGTTAGATTAAAACATCCATTTATATTACAGATTGTAACGTAAGAGGAACAAAAGGGGGAAATGCCAAGAGGGGTGAATACTTTTGCAAGCTGCTGTATATTGAGTAGCACAAGGATGCGATCAGTAAACAAACTGAATTGGGTTGTGACTGTATCTAGCTCGTCTCTCCTGTGTTTCAAGATTTATCAAAGTCCTGCATAAAGAGCTCAGTTTTGCCCTGTTTAACAAACTCTGAGTTAAAACTTCAAGTTTTCAGCTCGACAAAAGCTGATCAGTTAGTTGAATCAGGTCTGAGCACGTTCACCCTGCATGCTCACCCTGAATTAAATATAACAGATGACAAACTAACATCTAACTGTGATTTTAATGCTTTCAAAGTTGTAACTTTAAACTGACTCAGTTTGAATTGGTTCTTTCTAGAACAGAAGACTCGGAGTTTCCCTCATTTTCAGGTTAAACTCAGTTTTCCTTAACCCTGCTTTGTGGAACAGGACCCAGCACACAAGTATAAATGAAAATCATGGCAGGGATTCAGTGCAGTACTGTAAATTAAACTTTACACACAACCTCTAATGAAGACAAACCAGTGTCCGTGTGTTTGTCCTCACCATGAGAACTGCAGTCACTCATAAAAATCTTGAATCAAAGCAAGTTTTCCAGCTTTGCTTCTCTGACGTGTCTGTCTGTCTGTCTCCCTTTATGTTTTTCAGACGTCTCGAAGGTGTTGAAGCCAAAGAGACTGGTGTCGGTTAACGGCATGGACAGGTAGATGATGTCACACGCTCATTACCCCACAGTCAGTGCGAAGGTTGTAGTGAGCTGTGTTTTTATCCTGACTTCATTCATGTGTGGAAAATCTCTGAATTTCTGATGCTAAAGAATCAGTTTGTTTGTTTTTGCCTTCAGTCTTGGATTGGGGGGGCGGGTATGTTGGAGTTAGATTCTGCCTGTTAAGTTTGTGACAGATCAGCGACCAGTCAGTAAACACCTTCATCTGCTGTAGTCTTCCTCAGAAGCCATCTGCCGGTCCTCTGACGCCCTCTGCAGGCAACTGTAAGTCACTGCAGCTGAAAGCCCGGCGCCCCTCCGCCCTCCCCACCCCGGTTAGGCGCAAGGCTTCACTCCTGCCCTCTCCAACACCCAAACCTCCAGCCATCTGTGGCTCTGTCCCCGCCCCCACTCCCGCTTCATACAGGAAGCAGAGCAGCTGTAGGTAAGATGCTTTAAACCGTCGGGCACCTGGTTATTGCCATGACAACACATGCAGAAGTATCACTCTTTGTGTGTGTGTGTGTGTGTGTGTGTGTGTGTGTAGTCCAGCTCCCAGAGATGCACAGGTAGACGGGGAGGAGGAGCCTGCCGACGTACCCGAAATCCAGCCCTTCTGCCTGGAAGAGGAGCCCCCTGCCGTCGCACCCTCCGACACTCCACAAGCTGACCAATCAGAACGCACAGATCCTGGAGCGCTGAGTCAGGATGAATCACCCAGCAGAAACCTGATTGAACTGGAGTCGACAGAGGAGAGCAACAGCAAGACACAGGAGGTCAGAGGTCACACAAACACTGGTTATAAGATTTTGTATTTTTCATCTAACCGTGTTTGTGAGGGAATTTATAGTAGTTTCTGCATCTATGGTTTCTCTACAAGTAAACGGTGACACTAAGTTCCAAAATGACCGGTGACATAAAAGGCACAAAGAGAAGTGCACGCAACTGTTGGGTTATTGGTCCATAGGCTACGTAGACATCTCTTGGCACCCCTCCTATATTTGTGCAATCACCTGTTTTTACAACATCGGCCTTGCAAAGTTTCCTGACTTACAGGCTGTTGACGAACATAGAAGTGGGACATTTGGCTCTTTTTTTCTGCATTTATAAGTTCATGGGATGGAAAGAGGACATTTTCAGAGCCAGAAAACACATTTAAGCTTTCTTAAAACAGTCAGTTTTACGCCCACTACAAGTGTTTTTATCTAAGGCCAAAATCTTTATGTTCAACATGAGTTTTTTCCTCTTTATAACTTGGAGCTTCCTCGCCCTCTTTGTTATCTGCTCAGGTTCTCCTTCTGGATCTTCCACCCCCGACTCTCCCCCTTCAAGAGAAGCTGCTCATTGACTTGACCAACACCCCCGACCTGATCCGGACCAATAGTAAGACCAGCAGTGCAGCTCAGGTAACCGACACCTGACACCATCATCCACAGATGATGTGCTGAAGAGCCAAGCTTAATCCTTGAACTTGCTTAAAATCATATTCACAGATTAATTGTAATGTATTTGGATGTTTCAAGAAATAATTAATAGAATTGTTTGAAGACACCCTTAAGTCAAACTTAACTGAACTGGATTTAAAACATCATTACTGAATGGATTAACATTGGTGTTGCTGCAGGTTTCATGAGTTGTAGGTTTGGGCTCCAACCAGCCGTCACAGGACACTAGAATACAGAATAACCTATTTTGGATTATTTGTGTTTTAAACCATCTAGCCGAAAGACCAAAAGGAATTAGCCAGATTTTCAGGTGGGGCAACACATGCTGACAAATGTGGAGGGTGTGCAGCTGGTAATGTGTGGTGGTGTCTGTAGAAAAACTGGCAACACACAGCTGGCTTTCTCAGCACGTACACTTAGCTTGTTTCCTAAGGAATTTGTTGGACACAAGAATGAACACTTCCTCGTTGGTAGTTTATTGTACTACAATGCCGGGTCTCCACTGCACTATATACTCTAGTCATATGTGATGAGATTTCCCAGCAGTCTCTGTGTACAACTCCTGCTCCCCTCCAGCTCAGCATAAAAAAGAGGAAGGAGGCACCAGCATGTGGCGCATTGCAACTTAATTCGTTCTCAGGGTTACAGAACACCGATGGCCTCAGCCAGTCTGTGTGAATGTCAGCAGCAGCTACAGTGGATATCGAAAGTGAACACACCCCTGTTAAAATACCAGGTCTGAGATCAAGATATACAACTTTAAACCTTATTCACATTTTATGTGACCTATGACCTGTACAGTTCAGCTGAAAAAAACCAGAAACATACAAATATTTCAAATGTACAATAAGCTGATTGCATAAGTGTTCACACCCTAAAACTAATACTTTGTCGAAGCACTTTTTGATATAATTACAGCATTCAGTCTTTTTGGGTAGGAGTCTGTCAGCATGGCTCATCGTGACTGGGCAATACTTGCCCACTCTTCCTTACAGGAGCGCTCCAAATCTGCCAGATTGTGAGGGCGTCTCTTTCGCTCAGCCCCCCCTCAGGCATTTTTCCAGGTTACAGTTTATCTATATGCAAATTAAGGGGAAATAAATTCCCCATAAAACCTACTGCATTTGTTATAAGATTTGAAAACAAAATGTTTCTGCTGGGGTTTGTCTTTATTTTACGGGACTCGCATGTATAACTGTAATGAGACCAAGAGGACTTGATCGTTTAAAATGCATGAAACTGGTGTCTTGTAAGGTGGTTTATTTGTGAAATCATTGGATCTGTGTGGTTTGTAGTTGTCAGGTAGGTCATGGGATCCATGTTTCATATTGAAACTGTGTTTTCAGCGGTTTCATCTCTTCAGTGACCCTGTGCTCTGTTTGCTTTGTTTTCAGCAGCTGATCGATTTGAGCTCGCCACTTATCAAGTGGAGTCCCGAGGACAAGACGGAGAACACTGCTCCACTCATCAACCTGTCCTTCTGATCCTCATCCTCCTCAAGTCCTGGATCTCTGCAGATAACTAGGCTCAGCAGGTTTCTGTCTTCAGAAACTAATAATCAATTGATATGAAGAGTTTTTATCAGTGGAGTCTTTCCTAAAGCAGAATATTATATTTTACATCAAAATATTCTGAGGTTGCTGAACCTTTCTGCACCTGATTGTGTTTTTGTCTTAATTTTGCTGCTTATTGATGTCTGAATAAATGTTAATGTCACTACTGTAAACATTTAAATGCTTATGTTTTTCCTGGCTTTCAAGACTAAATGTTCACACATTTTCAGTGGCCACTTGCATCAGCCTCACTGTGCTCGGTCCAGCATGTTTTCAGGTCGTCCATCCGTCCGATACAAACCTTGGTTTCACTACAGGAGCTGACTTGTTTGCTGGATCTTTACCAAGCTTTGTGTGGGTTAATACTGATGACGGCTGGAACATCTGATGATGGTTTCAAGATGGTGGGGTCAAAAGTCAAGGTCACAAGGGTCAGACTCAAGACAGGCTGAGTTCTAGGCATTTCATTGCAAGATTGTTGGAGGTAATAGACTGCTGTACGATAAGAGCAGGTTAGTAATGTTTCTGTAGCTCCAATAGTGAAACCAGTGTAGTAAATAATTTATTAATGTGTGTTTGTGTGTGAGATTAATTTACGTTTAATCAGAAATGAAAGTGAATGTCAGAGCTTTTCTTTTAAGCCCCTGTAGAAGTTTCTGCAAACAGTTAAACCACATTACAGCAGAAAAGCTTTCAAAATACTTTTACTCTAAAAGTTTTTAAATTAACAGACATTGTGGAACACTCCATAAATTAAACTGCAAAATTATGCCAAGCTGAATGGGATGTGCTACACCTGAACTCATAATGGAAGCTCTGAATCACCCCAAATTGGGCCTGACAGTGGGCAGGGGCTTCCTCTACGTGCTTGAACAAACAAAATATCAATATCTGGATGAACTGAGGAAGTACAGTCCCACAAACACAGAAGTACAATAGGTGGAAATTTATCATCAGCATAAATGTATGTGATGAATGAATTCATTTAATTTCAACTTTTTTGTGCTTGTCCCAGACGCACAAATCAGAGTTTGTTGGAAAGGTCAAGCTGTGCTGAATCCAGCAATATATGACATGTGACTGTGTGTGGTCCAGTCAGTGAGCTACATTAGAAAGTGTGGTGTGGTCCAAGCAAAATATAACAGCATTAAGTTAAATCAGATCAAGTTTTTTTCAATATGATTTGATTTTTACACAGCATGAGCTTCTTACTTTGCTGTCCACAATGAATACCAAAAAATATTTCATCTACATGTAATAAGTAACAAGACAATTAACGCATTTAATTCCTGACGTGAAGTAAAATTCAATTTTATTTATATAGCACCCAATTCACAACAAAATACACCTCAAGGTGCTTTATACTGTAAGGTGAAGACCCCACAGTATTAGAGAGAAAACTCCAATGAGACCATCCCCTTTGAGCAAACACTTGGTGACTGTGGGAAGGAAGAACTCCCTTTTAACAGGAAGAGACCTCCGACAGAACCAGGCTCAGGGAGGGGCAGCCGTCTGCCTCGACCGGTTGGGAGTGAGGGGAGAGAGAAAAGAGCAAAGAGAGACACAGACTATAGGAGAGGGAAGACAACATTTAATGACATGCAGCAGTAACTAATAAATGCATGGGGAGTGAAAAGAGGTGGATAGAGTAGAAATGCCCAGCTTAAGAGGCCCCCCAGCAGTCTAAACCTATTGCAGCATAACTAAGCCCTAACTATAAGTTTTATCAAAAAGGAAAGTTTGAAGTCTGATCTTAAAAGTAGAGAGGGTGTCTGCTTTCCGAATACAAACTGAGAGCTGGTTCCACAGGAGAGGGGCCTGATAGCTGAAGGCTCTGCCTCCCATTTTACTTTTAAAAACTTTAGGAACCACAAGTAGATCTGCACTCTGAGAGCGAAGTGCTCTAATGGGAAAATATGGTACAATGAGGTCTTTAAGATAGGATGGGGCCTGATTGTTTAAGACTTTGTAAGTGAGTAGAAGGATTTTAAATTCAATTCTT